>NW_027020228.1:5960946-6080772 GCF_013076305.1 Rhopilema esculentum | reverse complement strand
CCATTATAAACATTCTTATTCGAGAGTTAATATTAAACCCATGACTAAAGTGTTTCACTACGCCCACTTCATGTACTTTTATATTCACTTACTATTTTGTTTGTTTTATGTAATCATATATTCAAATAGAAGTTTTGGCTTGGTGAGTTTGTAAAGACTCATAATGGGTAAAAAACCGTAGTAGCAATCTCTTTTCTGAATGCTAGCATATAGAGAGGAGTAGTTACCATTCCAAGTTACGCACTGAACCACTTACTCCTTCCTCCAGCAAGGATTACAAAAATTTTCTTGGCATACTTTTAATTTTTGGGTAAGGCAACCTAATAGAGAAACCGATAATCCATAAAAGATAAAAATTGTGAGATTATAGGCGAGTTAATTGGCAGTAAAAGTGGATATGAACGAAGTTCGCCATACATATGCTTGCATGCTCGCACAGTGAAATTAAGTCAGCAGATTTTTTTCTAGCACTGTTCCTGAATGTATATGACTATGTGACAACTATTATGTTGACGCATTCATTCAATGTTACTTTATAACTTAATTAATATATACAGTACTCTGTAAAAATTTAACCAATGCAATTAATGTACATTATTCCAAGACATAGTATGGTCGCCTGGTATGGAACCATCATTAGATAAAATGACATGGCATGTAAGTAACGAACGTCGAGCAAGTTAGAACAGATAATGTTGGTTGCATAACAAGCAACGCAAAGCGAGTAAGATCAACGTAAGCAGGTTTAAGACAAAGTTACGCACAGGTAAGCCAAATAAGTAAGTTTTGACAGGGTAAGAAAAAACAAAACAGAAGAGAGAAAGCACTAATAGAAGAGAGTCATATTCGGGAGGCAAACAAAATTCAATCGACGGATTCATTCAAAAGTTCTTATGCTTTTGGTTGGTGGCGAGGGAATCACAATATTTTTGATTAGGTGACTATAATCAAGTTTTTACCATTCGTCAGTATTACCAAAACAATCAAACAGAATGATATGAAATCGGGAGGTCAGCACCACAATGGTCATAGTCCGACGTGAGCGGAATTTTATAGTTCAATGAGAGTTATAAGACTGGCGAGCATCATTGCCAAAGTCGCTGAGGAGGTTTTGCGGAGGAATTAGGCGACAAGCCTATGAAATTTGAGAATTGCGTTATATATAAATTTGCCACAAAGAAATATAGAAGGAACTAAAATATTGTTTCATAAAAGGCTTTAGTGTATGCATGCCTAGAGTAATTAGCCGCATGTATATCAATTGATTGAAAGGCGGAAAATTGGAAAAGGGTGCAATTCTGACGCTTTTTTTTTCGAACTTAGGAGTACTATGATTTGACATGATGGACCTTTCCTCTCACTCTCCGCGGCACTCCTTTTTTTTGGTATTCGTGGGATGAAGTTTGGTGGCAAAGAGAGAGAGATGGATTGTTGGCTAGGGTGCCCCTGGTCACTTCAAAGCGCACATGGTATCGATGGTCAATAAGAAACGTCATCAGGAGGGCGTTTATTGTACAGCGTTATCTTAACACATAGGATTTTGTGACTGAGAATATACAAAAAGACACGTACGCTACTCGCCTCCGAGCTTCAAAACAAGGCTCAATGAAGTTCGGTTTTCCTTTGTAGAAAACCAAGTAAACGGGAACTCACCAAGAACGGCAGCGAATAGCGGGCATAAGGTACACAAGATATTCATCTCGACAATCACAGCGAGAGAATTGGGCTCCACTTGATCCCAAAACCCATTAGACTTCCTAGTTGCATCTCACTTACGCGTATGAGTTATCACCTGGGCGAATACCCAAAGACGGAAGCCAAGCGTCGGGGTCACAAGGGCGTCTCTTAGATAAGAATTTCACTTCAAATCAGGTACGTCCAGATCTCTGATTTCCTCTATGTTCGTTCTCGTATGGCCCGAACAGGTTGCATTGTAATTTCTGTCCTATAGTCAGGATTAAACACCCAATAAAATGTTTTTATAAATCTTAAGAAAGATTCTCTGCATATCTTCTCGGGCTAAGTATTTCTCCTTGTCAGCATTCGTATTGATCATCTAAATAGGGTAGTAAAAGCTGTGATTGAGAAGATGGTATGATACTTCTGGACTAATTGTGGCGCGTTAAATTTTACTTCTGCACTTTTGTATGCATGTGACAATGGGTGCCACGTCATCAGTACATTCAATAAGTTACGGCACCACACAACAATTACTTAAGACTCCCAACATTCACAAATTACTAGACTTAGGATTGAATACACAGTAAAACTTAATTCTTAGAGATCTAACAGAACCAAAAGTGGCCTAGCGCTTTAGGATCTCATTCAGATTTATTTCACAGAAAAACGAAAAGATGACTCTAGTAAATAATTAGCATGTTATAAGAGGAGAGAGTTTGAGGATATTTAAACGCAGTCTGGAGGGTTCAAAATCTCTGAATTGCCTAACCGAACACCAACTACTGCTCATCACAGTTGTTCTGTCATGGTGCATGCACACCAGACGTCTAAGACACCCAATCTTTTCATACTGAGAAATCAGGATTAACAGCCATAGGGTGCGAGAGGAGCACAGCACATAACTCACTCACGTCAACTATATGCTTTGTCTCTATACGAGCGCTACACACATCATCTCAAAGGTTATGTCGTACTTCAGTAGGCAGGTACCCTCTCTGGTGAGCGAGCCCTTTGTACAGCATAAGGAATCGTCGGATGAACAATCTTTGTCTCAGATGAAAGTGAGTAATGCGTAGGGCGAATCCTAATCACGACGGAGCGAGGAGTGTCAGAGCTAGAACAAACTGATGTGATCGGACTTTTGGTATCTGTTCGCATTTAGGACATTTTTTCGGTTATACGATCTTCGCAACATCATAATGTGCAATATCTTATCTGAATTCCAGCAAAACCAAATTTGTATAACGCATGGGCTCCTCGACGATGGGCATAGTCTAGCAACTGGAGCTACTCACGAGAATACACTCTGCCCTGCAAATGAGGACATGGTCCTTCATGAGTCAAGTCGAGTATCTGTGGGCTAGAGCCGAACCTCGTCTTCTTGACTTCAGGAAATGAGAGAAACCATCCCATCGCTTACCTTAGCTTGGAAGTTAATTACAGTTGCTTGTGCCTAACACATCCGAATTACGAGAGGTTGAAGGCCAACTAACCCAAAGCCTCACGCTCCATGATCAATAATACCACGACTGTTCTATAAAAAAATCAGATGCTTTTAACCGAGCAATATCTTAGTCAAATGTAAAGAAATCAAAAGAATACTGGGGAGCTATTGAGTATGTTTGATTTCTGAGCACTCAGAATATACATTTAGATTATGAATGGAAAACCAACATGATAACTCAACTACTAAGATAATATACTACTGTTATTACGCGTATTTAGCACCCACAACCGAGCTTATCCTAAGAGGACTGCTGTAGTTTCTATGACCACAACCAGAGAGAGTGAGATAGATGTCTTGCGAGAATCAAAAACGCGGAAGCTTTCACAAATGAGACATATTACTATTTTAGAGATTCATTTATTGATTATCATATGTATCATTGAGGCATTATAACCCTCACTTATCTGGAAAGAGTAGATTACAAGCAGTAATATCCGAGAGTCTATGCTCAGATAATAGTCACCTAAATTGATTCTACAACGTTGTTTTATGAATAATTCATCTTATTGATTTGTCACAAGTAAGTCCAAGAAATCTCACCACTACGCTGGGAGCAGTGGAAGCTTCATGATAGTTAATACCCACACAGAGATGTTATGTTAAGAGGATTTCATTAAGAGTAAGTTACACCCCGCTTGCTTTCTTGTCGAACGCTATTAGAATACGAGAGTAAGGAGAGATATAACTATGTGATACTTCACAACTTGTAGTGCGGAAGTTCTCACTCGCTCCTGCACGCGGCTTGAGAGGAGCATTCGCAGCTAGGTGCACGCTAGCACACTACCAACGAGAGAAGAAACAGGCATTTATGACATATAACCAGGTGACTCTTCGAACATCATCATCTGGTTGCCTTCAACTAATCTACGAGTAACTCACCATCCTGTTTTTGGATGGACAACTGCTCGTCCGTGTCGTACCGACGATGATCATATCGGAGCAAAAAAAACTCAGTCAAGAAATAAGTCAAATTCGATATCCAACTCTCATTATTTAGGCCTTCAATATATTACCTGTTTGTTTGCTGTTATAAGGACTTGTGTACTTCAAGATGAAGTACTGGAAGGAGCTGTGCGGCACTGTCTTATGGAAATCGAAAATAAGTATTATTCAGTTAAGGAACAGCACCGAATGCATCTATACTATTGTCTCGCGTATTATTTAGTCTCAGCATGCTCCCAACCAACTACGATAATACTATAAAGATGAGAAAGACATATAGATTAACGGATCTGTGTAAGAAACGGAGGTCGCGAAAATAAGAAAGTAGAATCAACGTGCACACCGCTTAGGTCAGCAAAAACGGCACACAAGCGAATCAAAAATCACGCATTCGGTAATACGCACAAAGTCTGAGGAGCTGGGAACAGTCGCATGAATAAAACAGTAAGACAGCCACAAACACAATAGAAAGGATTTTTCCAATAAGTAAATAATCGGATTCCCCGCAAGAAAAATAGGAGTGCAGAAGGTATTATCGAGTAATCAACATTGTTCCACCCCCGCTGAAAGTATTCAGTCTTTGGAAGATTACCTGCGCTTATCCTGCCAGGTACTATAGTCTTTCCTATCGGTTCACAACTCTCCATTTTGACAGTGACCAACAATATTTTATAATATATCTAACATGCATCTTATATGAAATTAGATCTAAACTTGGGCTGGCATCCATAATTGCAGTACAACATTAATTAATAGTGACTAATAGATACTCCTTTGTAGTCCTTTTGGCTATATGTAAGAATTATGAAAGCATACGTGATACCAGTTAGTATGGTTCTATACTACTCTAGGACAAGTTGATGGTTTCTTATGTTATGTGAATGTGATTGAGTATAAACTCCACTAAAATATCCTCATCCGCGATGTCAGCAAGACAAACGAAAAGCCCCATGCATGCAAATACATTACAAATCTGAGCGTGGGTAGAATTCGCTAAAAGTTTCTCATGATATGACACAGAAGCTAAATTATCTTATTAAGCTCTAACGATTCAAAATTTTGGTTCGTCGAAAATCTAATCTCGCTTTGTTCTTGCGAGTGGGAAGTGTCCAACATCTTCTTTACAAATCCTCTATATTTCAAGAAGCCTTGAGAACACCATGCCACCTCACCGTATCCAAAACCTTCTTCTAAACGTTTTCACACCACCAGCTCAAGCGAATTTTCTGTATTAACAATGCCCTTGAAGCGGTCATCATCTCAACGGTCTGCATTGAGTAGAACCTATTCCATCCCCTCCAACTAGGATTCCATTCGGCCACCAGAGCTAAAAGTTACTATGACATTAATATACAGTCAACCCCATACAAGTACGCCTTCAGTTAGCTCTTTCTTTCTTGCGATTAGAAATTACTGTTTTACTCAAAGAACCCTTTCATTTTTCGCAGAGTCATTTATCGCGAAGACGACGATTTTCCAACCTTTTCTCAACTGCGAATTTAGGTGTTCCTGATTTTTTGTTTCCATATGTGTGAGTATATCTCTATTATCCCAATATATCCGTATTAAAATGGTTTTTTTCACCAATTTGTTATCTTTAAGTGATCCAATAAATTCGTTCCTTCGAATTCTGTGGATCAAAATCCTTTTTAGCAAGTCATGCAATGGGGCTTGATTTAAATGAAGAATTAAGCGTGAAACTTGGAGTAACAACTTGGTGCCCCATCAGATAATAAATTGGATTTAAATGAGGCCGTGTTGATACTTACTAACAAATAACAAACGAATGATGTAAATCAATGCTAATGAATAGCACTGATGAACAGTTTCTGATCGAAAGTCACGTGTGAGGTTGAATATCTCGTTTGATTGGTTCTTGCTTTTGACCAATCAGCAACCGCTAATCCATCTCGCAGTTGATGAGTCTAACAATGAAAACATACTCGTTCATATAAAAGATAAGTCTAGACAAATCAGGGTTCTTGACGTGAAAAGATTCAAAATATAAAGATTCAAGATTTTTAGTAACATTTTCTAAAATCCTTTCTCCGCAGTCATTTCATAAATCCATCAGCCACGCCGAGATTGCACCATTTCCCATCAACATTTTATGATGAGGGCGAGGATTATGAGGTAACTTTGCTGTCGAATTTATAATTTTTCTTTATTTTGCCTTCCATCATTGATTTGCTGCCATATAGCCTGTTAAGACTAGCCAGTCTGCACACCTGCTTAGAGAATGCGGTCACATGTTTATTATGTATCTCCTTAATATGCGGGTCTTATCAATCTATCGCTGTGTCAGAATCACGTGCGATATGCTATAAGTGCAAAATTCAAGCTATAAGTTAAAGTTTGAATTATCCAGATCCACTATATACATACATATGCATTATTTTTATCGAAATATCCAGTTTATATTGATGAATAGATAAAGAAGTATTACTTTTGTTTCTTTGGTATACTGCAAGACAATATTTCATTTTCTGTTTTTAGGCCTTCTTAGAGTTTAGCTTGCTTTCTTAACGATAAAGCCCTTGATTTTTAATCATCCTGGTGTTCTCCATAGGGATTCTGCTAGTGGCTTGAAGTTAAGGTTGTAGTACAAGCAGTGGCGAACACTTGGGGGGGGGGGTGAGGAGGGCGACCGCTCCCAATACTTTAGAGGACAATAGTCTTATGTTCTAAAATAATGGGAAATGTGACGTCATCTAATGTGACGAAATGTTAAAGCAATAGGCTTGCCCCCCCCCCCCAATATTTGACCACTGTGTCCGTCCTTGAGTATAAGCAGGTTTAAAGCGGGTACTGCTGAAAGTTTCCAGTCCTCTCTATTATTGTTTGCAATTCCTAGCATTCTCTCTTCAATTTCAGGCGCTGTGGACCCTTGCCGAGCGTATAGGACCTGCGAAGCCAAGAGGCCTTAGCAAGACTGGTAAGCCACGACTTCCGTGTTTAAGATTATAAATCGAACAACGACCAATGGATGCTTTTTGGCTCGAACCTAAATGTTTGTTTGATCTGTTTCTTGCTTTTTAGAAAGGTATCAATGTTTTTTGTTACCAAAACATAAATTGATACAATTTTTAACAAAATTTGCCACAAGAACGCAATTTCGCTTTATATTCGTCAGTTTTCATAAATGTGGTTTGTTCTTGTTAAAAAAAAACTAATAAAACGTTGATACAAATTTTATGTGAAATGGCTGCTCATGTGTAGGAGCCACTCAATCTTTAGGAGGTTTAATGTGTTTAAAAACAGCGGCTTTGAAAATAGAATATTACAATGATTTTACAAAGATATTAGTATTTCAAAAGATCTTGAAAATAATATGAAAGAGACAGCATTTTGCCCTGCACAAGAAACAATAACAAAAAACTAGATTGAAAGCTTCCTGTTGCCCCAGCATGTTTTTGTTAAGCTTTCATCAGTTTGAAAAATGTTGTTAGATGACATGGAGTATTTGAAGGTGCCATTCTTTAATCTGATATACTGAATGTGTTGTCCGTGTAACAGTATTTGAAAATAATGAATCGGTATTATCTGTTTCCAGAAATCGATAGAATCCACGCCTTCCGATACAGTGCATCGAAAGCAGATGAGACGAACTCCACTTGTGTTGTATGCATGAGTGAATACAGCTACAAAGAGAAGATCAGAAAACTCCCATGCACGCACGATTTCCATTCGAAATGCATCGATAAATGGCTTAAGGTAAGCGTGTACTTCCAGCCTACTATATGTGCGTCCCGGTCTACTGTACCTAGTTGCACGGCAGTTGAGGGAGAATAATCCCTTCCTGTTGCCATTTGATATTTTCCACGCCCTGACACGTGACAAATGCTCGCTATATTGTAGTGATTTTGAATGGTCTAAAACTGTTGAAAACTTGCGACTCTGTTGCGAAATTTGCGAACAATTACTTATACGATCCAGGATTTCCAGAAGTTAGGATTTATAGTTAAAAATGCAGAATCGTTTACTTTCTCAAATACCAGAGGATAGTGGGAAAGTAGAAAGGGGGGATAAGAGAATTTTGGACAAGAGTAAAAGGTGATTGAAAAATTGGAAGATGATTTACATTTGCCTGGAATATCGTATCTCTTCAAGCCTAGGCCTTTATAACTGTTAACACAACATGGTGTTTTAAGCTTTGCTCCTAGAAATAAAAGTTAAACGATATCTTAGAATTCACACTTTTGGTTGACATTTTGCTATTCTGATTTTTAAGAGAGATATGTGCAGCTGTTCGTTGCAGTATCTCAAAAATAACTCCGAGAAATTTTCGTATCAATCATAGGAAAATTACGTAAACTTGGGTTCACGGCGATCATGCGTAATTCTGCATTTATGATATTGCATTTCAACTTAGATACGCTGACCCCCGGGAATTATTGCTGTTTAGCATGCTTTGTAGTTTGCCATATTTCAGTCAAGTAGAGAACCAAAACATTCTGCTTGCTGTCTAAAGAATTTTTAATAAGCTGACTCTTCATCGAATGATTAATGCCGAAAGCCTTTTTCTCATTAACAAACGTTGAGTCTATTTAGCGTCTTCTTCTTTGCAATTAATGCTATTCGTATTATCTGCAAACAGGTGGCACTGTTTTGTATTTTGTCTTCACTGAAACTTAGTCTTGCAGCTGCTCTTTAGGGGAAATGGACCATAAATAGCATATTAATGGAAAGCTAGCAGGTGTTGCAAAATGATCTTCTCTCGGAGCGTGCTTCTGAGACACGCTATCAAAGAAACCCTTTGCCCGCAAATTTCACAGCGTTGTTTTGTTTTTAGGGGAATACTTTGTTTAATGAGGGTTCAGCTGGGTTTTTTAGAAACGAGCGAAATCATTTTTTGTTGTTTCTGTAAGGCTGAAGTTATTAATGTGCTTATAATATGTTCAGTCATATCAAGCAGTTTAGTATTGTCCACCATGAATTTTTCATTTTGTATTGAGCACAGGAATAGAATTCAGCACAAGTCGTCAACCCTCAATGCCTTTTTGTAGTTGCTGTTTCTTATATTTTTGCTGAAGGTTTCATTGTTAAGAGGTCGCTAAGAGTATATTTTTTGGGCTTATGCCCTTCGCCTACTCTAGAATCGAACTCTCTGTTTTTGTATTCCTTGGATTTTCTATATTATTTGGACTTGGATTCGGCATTCATTCTCCTTATTTGCGCGCTTGCAAAGAAGAGAAATTCAATTAGATTCATTGAAGGATTGTAGAAACCTGGACTTTAGAACCTAGGTTTTGGATTCTAATCCTCGTTATCTGGTTTTTAATCACATTGATACTGTAATCTTGGTTGAAGGATTCAATAGATTGACCGTATGTTTACTTCTCACTTTTAGTCGAACAAAACTTGCCCCGTTTGCCGCGACGAAGTGAGATGCATGTGAATGGAAACTTCTTCAATTGGCTAATGTTGCTTTGTTACGTGACGTCATTGGATTGAAGGAGAATTTGGTCTATTGCAATGCGGCGCTGTCGATTTTCTTTTTACGGTGGAGCACCTATCCTGCAAAAAGAGCATATTCCTACAAATGACTGTGCATACGTCTATTTTAATTATTCAAAACTTGCTTAACGATAAATTTTGTTATTTTGTAATTAATACGCGCAGACAGAAACTCTTCCATTCTTTTTACTGTCAGTTGACTCTTAGAATTAGGATTGAGAAGCATCCATAATGCCATGGTCCCTAGAAGTATGTTTGGCAGTTAGGCAGATGACGTTACTTCATTTATAGAGTGTTTTAAGAAAACTGCTTTGGATTTATTGTACTCAGTTTACAGGTGACCACGTTCATAGTCCGTAACCATGTTTTTAATATGTTGACGTGTTTAAACCGAAAGTCTCCAAATCAACTTATTTTGTTATTAATATTGCATTTTTTAATGCCAATAAAGTTTTCCATTTGTTCAAGTACTTAGCTACATTTTCACCCATTAAATTTATCGTTAGCCTTACATTGTGCAAGAGAACCCCTTCCCATTGCTGATTAGCTTTATTTCTGTAACACAAGAAACCCCTCCCTTCTTCAAGCCATTTTGCGGCATCAAGTCGGGCAACTGCTCACAAATGCTGTCTGAAAGTCGAGTTTTCCTTGCCAAGGAATTGCCGAGTTTAGTTAAACGTGTCTTGCTTCCGGCTGTTCCATCACCTCTGATTATCAAAAAATTTAATATCTTTAAATAGGGTTTGTTATTCAAAAGAAATGGTATTTATCATTGTTAATGTTTTACTAGTCTACTTACCTCTGTTATTGATGTGTAACCATAAAAATGGCTAGAATATGAAAGGAAGTCGAATGCAGTATGGTGCGTGCTCTGATGTCATTGCATATTGGATGCGAGACGCGTTGCGAGTTATGATTTGTAGGATGTCTTTAAAGAATTTCTCTGTAAAGGTCGTGAGATCGTGTATAATTGTTTTGCTGTGAATCCAGCCTGCGTGTAAATTTGGAACGTCGTTATTGTACGTTTTGCTAACACACTAGCCCGTGTGGTACAGTGTAAACGAAACTTTGAAACTTTGTCCTTTGCAAAAGGAGTGATTTGTTGTTGTGAAGCTGGGCAGTTGTTCTCAGAAATTTTATTGAAACACTGAAGGACTTATCAAAACTGGAGTTACATTATCACTGATGGCAGAACTAGTAGAACACTCATGGTTTGTTTTATCCTTATATGACCCCATTCTCCCAATTAACTGGTTGATTCTACTGTAAGTCAACCTCTGCAAACATACATTTCATTCATACCCCAGCTTTCACCCAGTATAAAGTATGTCAAAACAAAGATATCATTACATAGTTCAACCCAGGTCCAATTAGCTTAATATTGATTGGCGTTCGTTCCCTATTTTCAACCCCCTGCTTTTGCAAATGAAAGAACTTCCCCCACTATCTAATGCCTCGAGAACAACTGGCATTGTATGTATCTCAGCATATTTGTGTATAACTGTTAATACTGGATGCTCAAGCTTTCATGAGGTTATTAAGAAATTTTCATGAGGTTACTAAGAAAGTTCTCAGCCATTTGTAAAATCAGGTTAAGTTTCAAAAGTCGTTTGAGCAATGTATATATAAGGAGCAATTTTTCAAATAATTTTCCATTTCGTAAGCCTCAGATACACCCGAAATGTCTGTTTTTGATAGGTTAGTTCCTTCATTATACCCAGAAAAGTCTTTTCATCCCTGAAAATGCTTATGTTGTAAAATACAAGATTTGTGCATCTTTTCGACAAAGTTGGTTTTGCAGTCACTTCGAGTGAGGATATCCTGTAACAGCCAAGAGGTAGCTTGTGGGTTGGCGTAAAAAGGACTCTAAGGAAAGTATGCCGAGACTTCGAAAGCTTATTCGTACCAATTCTATAAATAGCAGTTTGGTTCCCATTTCAATTTACGAAAATAGGTATTATTATGTATATAGCATCTTGGTATGTATTTTGAAATCTTATATTAATGATTGTAAAAATCTAATTTTGCAATATATATAGCACTGTTGTTGAAATCATTATGTTTAGTTTTCTTTTAGTTGCCTTCCATTGTTTCCCACGTTGGGAAATCCTTTCCTAAAGAACAACCATTGTTCAAAGGAGTTACCATGTTGTTGAAAGTATACTTACTTTAGCAACAAATGATTAACAAGGTTTCTAAGGTGATATCAGATAAACCTAACAAACTTGAAACTCATCCCAGTTCCGTGGGCACGGTTACATCTCCCCCTCCCCCAACTCACTTCTGTCCACTTCTCTAGTGCTTATTTTTAGAATAGCTCCAACATTTTATCAAATTACCCATGCAACCCCCCTAACAGGCGAAGAAAGAGGGCGCCTCCCTAAAACTCTCCCAGTTGCCTCCCCCTAGACACCGTATTAATAGGTCTTCTACTATCGCATGTCTATTATAGTAGGACATAACTAGGAGATGCTAAAAATCAATATGGTTAAGCTTTCTCTATTCAGCAACAGGGTTTCACCCCCCCCCTTCTCCCTCGCTTTAGGAAGCAAATCATACTCTTAAATAGCACGCAAGGAGCTTTGTAAATCAATCTCATAAACTATCATTGTTTCTGGGATGTATTTAAAAGCTAGAAAACAAGCAAGAGGCTTGTGGTTAAGGCCAAAGTATGCGTGATCCTCACTAGAGGATGCGCAAATGTGTAATGCATCAGATGAAACTAGATGAGAAGGTGCATGCGTATTAACAAACAATTCCAGCAAAGGGAATTAGAGGAATACGGAGCAAAATCTTCAGCACACTCGCCACTGACACGATTAAATTGATATGGAGATGTTTGTTATAGGGTTAGACAATGTGGTGTTAGGTTGTGCTTAGGAACCCTAAATGTTGTTACTATGTTTAAAAATAAGGTAGACACATTAGAGAAAGGGAACGCTCTTTTCCCTTAATTGTCGATCACTTCACTCTTGTACAAGCTTCTAGACTTTCAATGTTCTTAGAGAGCTAGTGCTTGTTTAAATGAATCGGTAGATAAATGCATTGGAAACGTCTTTGTAATCCGATTTCAGCCAGCTTATAACAGTCGCGTTTCGGAAATTTTATCCTTACTTTCCTCTTATTTTTACTTTGTCCTGATAAATGCACGGGAAACTATTTGAGAGAGGAACTGTTAGGCAGAGTCCCTTAAATACGCCACTGAGTACATAGAAAGGTGCTCTTCGTGATAGGCCTTGTATCGTACTCCACACAAGGATTTCTAAAGTCCTCACGGATCCGATTTGGGCTTATTCAGGTTGAGTCTCGAATGCACAATATGCCCAATAGAAGTTTATCAGAGCTATTATTTCGATTGGCACATATCCAATTAAGATATCTTCTTTGAAGGTCAGTGCTTCTCTCCTATCATCTTTCTAAAAACTGTGTTAGTAGTAGCTCATTTTTATAACCAAACTAAACGGGTTCCGTTATAAAGACAAAAATGTCATTAAGACTGGTATTCTCAATTTTTAAAAAGCCCAGACCGTATAAGTAACCATCATAATGGGGTGAAAACCAAATGAGCACCCATGGCGTTTAATTAGCCATTTATCTCAATCAGCAATGTTCGTTGCAGATTTCTTCTAAAACGATTTCTCCTTCATGACCTCGAAATGAGAATAGAAAGGAACAGTTTCCTCGTTGTTCATGAGGTTACCCCCTGGCACATTGCACGTTGTCAAAGTGAGCAAATTCCGTGAAGTACAGACACTTTTGTTTCACATGAATACACAAGGTAATGGTTTGAATATTTTGAAACAGATGCTGTCCTGATAGTAATTTAACAACTGACAACAATTTTAGTTGCTGGGGATTAACTGGTGCATTGCTATGAAGTTGAATAAATAAAGAAACTCGAGCTGTATTGTGCGAACAGGGATGACTTTGGTTAGGTACGGAGCTGTCGAGAATCCATTCAAATCTGAAATGCAGTTGGAGGAAAGGGAAGACAGTTATCCAAAACGAGCTGATCTACGTTCGATAATGGAGGATTTCAACCCAAGAGATGAAGATTTTTGGGATAAGGTAAGCATATATGAATTGTTCTTTCTGGGAAAGTAAATTGGCGGGAACCGCTTCGCCATTCACCCAGGAAGGGTGTCAAATATCACAGAAGGGAAGCCTTCAATGGGTTCAAATTGTCAAGGTTTTCTCCTTCATGTTAAAGTAGTTTCCTTAGAGAGCATCTCCCATTTTTACTGCATGACTGCGAATTGTTCATTTATATAATGTGAATGTGATGTTAAACAAAAGATGGAGAGATCGGAAAAACACGGAAGACGAGCAATTTTTCCTTGCAGGGGTATGTGACACCCCTCTTCGAGAGGCATGAAAAGCTTTTTTATTCGGCGAATTTGGCATTATTAACAACTTATTTTGAATATCCTGCTCGTTAACCGTACCGAGCATCGTTCCTCCCAATAAATTTTCCTACTTCCTTGTCAATTTTTTTTCCGCTACCATATTTTCTTGTCAAGTTACGAATTTATAACTGTTTTCAGTTCCCCTTCGTCATGAAAACACACACAAGCCGTTCACATTCTGACACCTCATTAATCCGCATTTAAATCGCGAACGTATATCACAGTATTAAAATCCAATTGTTCTTATTTGTTTTTCGAAACCAACCTATTGTCTTACCCATTTGCGTTTTAACAATCTTGCATTCATTGGAACTAGTAAATCTATTGTTCTTGGATGGTTGTTAAGTTTACTATTTAAAACAGAATTTTCTGGAGAATATCTGGCATATTGTGCAATGTTTATCTAGAGAATGTCACAAGTCTAGATAAAGGTGTAGCCTCTCAAGGTATAGTTTTCCCAAACCCAGAAGTCCTTTTTTATAATGTTGCAAGGTTACTTAGCCTAAAAACAGGTATCTATGATTCATCAAGAAAATAGAAGGTCACAGTAGTTGACTTGCTGTCTCCAATTTTCCCCAATTAATAACGCCTTCAAGATACGGTTTATGTCAGTTTAAAACTTCAAAGATTGTTAACTTTTGAAGCTTTTAATACTATCAGAACATAAGGTCCTCCCTGCTGTCCCAAAAATTTTGACCCTGGATAATTTCTTCAGTCTCCCGTTTTGCCAGGTCCATGAGAAATACAACAAAGAAAAAATGAAAAAAGATGGACTGAAATGGACAGAATGCCTGGATGAAATCAGAGCAGATCGACTTGTGGAAAAATATGACACTTTTGTTAGAGAGACAAGGGAAGGTAATGATCCAATAGTTCTGATGATGACAACATGGTATGATGACATTGAACAGCACTGCATTGAGCCATTTGGGTCAGGCGAAGAAGGATTTGCAAGCTATGAAAGACAGGTATGGTCAGTAGCTTAGCAAAGGGGAGACAAGGGGCTGGAGGATGCCTCCCCCCCCCCCCACCTAATGCAAAATATCTCTCCGAAAAAGGACATTTTCTGGCATTCAAAAGGGTGTGGACCCCTACTTTTCCCTTGCTAAACTCGCCTTTGCCCCAGCAAATTTTACCACCTTGGCTACGCTACTGGGTATGGTCCTTTGAGATGGCTTTCTGCGAGTACCTGATTAACAATGCAATCAAATTGATTGCATAATCTGTCGAAAATTCTTTTTTGTGTTTTCCTATTCCTTGAGGTTCACAGCTTTCAAGCACCCCCCCAACTAACTTTAAACTCCAATCAAAACATTGCTAAATTACTTCAGCCCTTTTGCATGTTTAGTCACCCCAACTTTTACTGACCTTGCAAATACATATAAAAAGCTATCAGCCAAAGTTTCTCTTGATTGTCATGACTGGCTACCTTCTATCTGACATGTCTTATGTGATTCGTCCATCATTTTGGAAGTCATTTGTCCTTTTTTAAATGGGTCAGTGACACCAAATCTTACAAAGATCAAATACTATCATTAATTATTTCATATTTTTTAAAATTAGGTTGCACGTAAATATTTTATTTGAAAATTTTCATTTTGGAATTGTCTATCTTTTTCACTCTTTATCAATATAGTTATCATTATTTTTGGTAGCCTTAAACCTTTTTTGAAACATTTTTCCATTACATTGTTAAGCTCTTTTTCCACTTGAAATAGATTTGATTTATATTTTCTTGCTCATCCACATTGAATGTCACATTATGTGTTTGTTTTTTGAAGTTCTGAAGGGATTTATCAGTGATTGCCCATTTAAACTTCTTTAATTCTTTTAAATTAATTTTATCTGGGTTTTGACTTTTTAGGCTAAGGTCTAGAATAATAGCATTATGGTCAGATTCCTTAATACTGCTTTTCACTGCACTCTTATACTTATAATACAATGTGTAATTACTTGCAGATTGCCAAAATTGCAAAGATTTTAATTGACAGAGATTATGCAAAACATGGAAGCAAAAGTAGATACGCAAATCCGATCATCAAAGTAGATGGCGTTAAGAAAACATTGCTTCACTTGGCAGCAGAAGGATTTGCCCAAAGGGAGAACTTAACTTTTGAAAATAGAAAAAGAGATTTCACAGAAATTGCTAAGAGCCTTCTTGAAAGGGACCCAGATTTGGTTTATATCAAAACACAACCTGGAAAACCAAGAAAGCAGCTTCCTGTTGAATTTGCATTAAAATACTTTGATGATGAAATGGCAAGCTTGTTGATAAATGCAACTGGAAACAAATCAAGGTATGATGTAATTTTTGGTTTTATTATGACTGCTGATGTTTGTTGTTTTTTTGGTCGGGAATGTTGAAATAAGCCAGGGGGTATTACTATATACTATACTACGAGGGGTTTCAGAAATCATTTTGAAATATTTTTGAAAACCCAAGGAAATTGTTATGAAGTGTGCCTGGAGCCACCCATACAGACCCAAACCAATTCATTAGAGAGGCTTATACTACCGAGTTCCAATTTTAACCAAGAATGTGCAGTTACAAATTGATAAACTCCTAATTGGCTCATATTTTCGTATTTCAGGATTCGTCTGCTCTTTCAATATAATGAATATTTTCCTGAAGAGCTGCCACCATTTCAGTTCAAGACATACATCGACAGGGAAGATATGAAGGTTTGTTTGTATAGTTTATTTGTTAGTGCCAAATATCTTTATATATAAGTAGTAATTAAAGCATTGAAAGATAGTGTACAAAATTTACCTGTTGTTATGTTTGATATCTTTTTGTGAAGATAGCAGTTTTTTCTATTCACTCCATTGAAGAATTTTTCTGGCAAACCCTTAAGTTTTAGGGGGTGTATAACCTCCTGCCCTATCCTCTAGAGGAAAATATTTATTCAAAGTTGAATTTACGATTTACTGAATCCAATGGAGAATCTAACTTTCAAATTCTTTGTATCAGGTGCTGAAATTCAAAAGGGTTTTTGTATTTTGCAGAAAACTGTTATTGCAGTGTTAGACTCACTTATCAGCCCAGACTGGCCTAACATGCCAGAAAATGAACAAGACACTTACTTAAACGAGTGGCACAGAGTTCCTGATATCCCAGTTCGCTACCATTTTTATTATCAAGTGCTCGATGGAGACAATTACGGTAGAGGACCCTTTGATCAAGGCTTCAATCATCGAGACTTATCTTGCCTGCAAGCCATCTGCCTAAGTGGTCATAACAAGGTAAGTCATAACAACTCCTGTGGAACAAGTCCTGTCAAAACTGTCTCTGAGGAGAAATTTCTCGACTGGGGAGTTAACTTCAAAAAATCGAATGACCTGAACATTTTTTTATTCCCCAACATACCCTGCAAGCTAATATTTTTTGTCCTCAGTCATTTTTAAGTTCTCTCTTTTGCACGATATCCCATCCCCTGCAAGTCCAAGACAAATTTTGTTGCCCCTGCCATATTTACCTGCTATCCCCTGTGTGGAAAAAATATTGATGGTTCAGGGTATTAAATAAAGTGATGTTGGAAAAACTAAGAAATGCAGCTCGACGCTGCACAGAATGTTCAATGTTTGTTTTAGAAGAAAGTTTTGCTTGCAATGATTTTCATTACCTTTTTACGATCAAAATATCCGATTTAAAAGTTATAGTAATTCCCTAAAATGTGATTCAGTGACAGTGTACGCCAACTTGATGGTTGTCCCTGTTTCAAATCGCTTCTTGAATAAAACATTACTTTGTCTCGAATTGTCGATTTTATCAATCAATTAAGATGTGATTTTATCCAATTTTATAGAATGCCATCAAGCACCCAGTGATCAGGAAACTGGCTGGCTACAAATGGTTACGTTTTGGAAAGTCTCAGATAATGTAAGTCATCCCCCGTCTTCTTTCTATCTCCTTGGTACGGCACAGCATGACCCTGGCATGGCGTATTAACAAGCCCTAAAGAAGTTACCCATCTTTTTTTCCAGAAACGCCCAGATTTCGGTCCCTTTTTGACCTTTCAAAAGTCAATTATGTTAAACGATTGCGTTGGGAATTGCTAGATCTTCTTACTATATTTTCCTTAAGCCCCCCCCCTCTTTTTCGTTCGAGCCTGAATTGATCAAGAGCTATGCGTTTTAATTTCCCATTCTATTTTTTTGCAGCCTTTATGCATTCATGTACCTGCTCTACCTGATTCTCCTCTCAGTTTCCTTACTGGGAGCCGTTCACTCTAAGGATCCCACGAAATACGAAACAAAAAATGACCGAATAAGAGCGGCCTGTGAAGTAGCCACGCTGTTATTTACTGTATTCTATATTTTCTCAGAATTTGATCAAATGGAAAAGTAAGTGTAAATGAAACTGATTTTGCATTTCCAAACAATTTTCTTGAATTTGTGCTGATCAAAATCCGTGTCAGGTTTTTAAAAGGCGTTATTGACCACAAGTTCAACTGACTTCAAAGTGCTAAAGGTATTAGAATTTTTCGTGGAACAAAACTTGCTGCAGTCAAACGTAATGGTGTGTTTGGTATGCCTAGCTCTTTACCCCACTTTTTAGCAACCCTTTTTGGTGCTAATTGGACTCAAGTTGAGTGTCTAAAGTCATTTCTTAAAATCTGCATTTGAACTGCAAACTTCAGCGTTGAAGTTAAGCCCAGTTTCCTATCGCTTAGCGTTAAGTTATCATATTTCTTGTATAAAGTAGGTATAACGAGTTTTTCTTGGGTTTCACTTTTGGATGGAAAAAAGCAGTTGCAAAGGACATACTATGAATAGAGTTGAATTCTGTTAGTCAGACCAAGGGGGTATGATAACCAAATGTCTGACTTATCTAGGGTAGGAGTTTTGACTTGAATAAGGAAATCATAGGCGTAAACTCAGGGGGGGCTCTGGGGCTTCAGCACCTCCTGACGAAAACCGAGGGGGTCTGAGCCCCCCCACCCCCCGGAAAATAAGGAAGTGCTTTACCAATTTTTAGATTATTTTGTTATATTATTGGTTCCACGCATAAACATTTTGGGTGCCTAAATAGAACTGAAGATCTCAACCAAAAAAAACTGATTATGATTTAAAAATAAACTTTCAATCATTTCATTTGCGTGTTTCTTCTTCCTCGATAATGAAAAATGCACGGAAAAATCACCTTTAAGCCCTTAGCTAATCCACTTTCTATCCTGTGACATCAGCAGCTGCCATTAGGAATTGTCATTAATTTTCTGAGACCACCCCCCCCCCCTGTGTTCTAAGACATTTTGAGGCTTTTACACAAACTAGTGTTGACCATTTGGCCCGCGATATTTCTAATACAGGAACTCCTTTTTTCCAGGGAACGAAAGGCCTACTTTTATGATCCGTTCAATGGCTTAGATCTGATTGGTCTGTTTTCATTGCTTGCTATAGTGCCGCTGCGATTCACAAAAAGCAACGCCCAATGGCATCTTGCCACTGTGACGTATGCGATCAACTGTCTCCGAATCTTCAAATATTTTCCCGCCAGCAAGTAAGTTATCTTTGCTATCATCAAACTCAGTCGTTCCTGCTTTAGCCCCAGTAGCCTTTTCGTCTCTCAACTTGATGCACTATTGTCCCCATATTCAGGATTGCATTACAAATCGAAACTTTTTATGTGCATACTCAAAGGCTCTTGATCAACCGGCATGCTTTGCGTTAGCTGTTATTTTATACGGGATGAAATGGGCTGTATTTATATCCTCAAAGTACAATACTAGGCCGGTTTTGAAAATATAGTCGCAAAGCATGTCGTGTCGGTTGCGCAAGAGCCCTTTATGCATTTTCAAAGCAACTCGATGCTCATTGCATTTTTTTCAACTCAGTTCAACACAGAGTAATAGTATGAAACGTTAGGTTGGAAACAAAAGATGCTTTCAAGTTTCAATCCTAATGCAACTCAGTAGGAAACAGTTTACTGGCTGGCCTCCTTTTGACAAGCTATTGCTATTCAACCTCTTATATGATCGAATAGTCCTAATGCATGATAAACTATTTTTATTTTTCGATTTCTGTGACAATGATCACCATTTACTGTGATGCGACCGCATTTGCGCTGTAAATTAATTGTGGCAGCTAATTGTTTTTTATTGTGGCAGCTTATTTCGGAGTCAAAATTTCGAATCAAAGTTGCGGTTAAAGCTTAGTTTGCTGTTTCCTGTCCCTTTTCTGTCCCTTCTACTTTGTTTATTCCAATATTTAAGGGTTTTAACGTGACACTTTTGAACGCAGGTCTTTGGGGCTGTATGCAAAGACACTTTATGGCTTGTTCCTGCGGGAGTTACGCGTTTTTGCTGCGGTTTACTTAGTCATTCTATTCACCTTTGCTGGTGGAACGTACTTGTCCCTTCGAGCAACAACCACCTATAGCACTAAAACTGGGTTTGAAGCAGTGGGAGTCACGTAAGTGTAGCAACCTTATGTTTCTAAGGTTTTACTGCTGCCATTTTAATTTCTTCGATGATTCAGAAGAATTTACTTGACAGATTTACAATGTCCTTTTTTCCAATCATTCTTTTCCAAATTGTTACTGTTTTCCACTTTCCTTTAATTTTGTGTTTTTCATTTTTTTGTTTTTTAGCTAGAAAAATATATATGCAATATAAGGATAGCAGAAGAAAAATATATGACAGAAGACATATATATATATATATTTATGACAGAAGACGTTATGTAAGATGCTGTTCTTCCTAGGGTTCACGTTTCTGCTCTTCCTAGGGTTCACGTTTCTGGATTTATTGCCAATACAGACAATTTTCATTCTAAAATTTAGAATCTAGGATGTTTTCTAATATGCAACGGAGTTCAGTCTTAATCTTTATAATTGGTTTTTTAGGGGATTCAAGGATATTTTGCTCAGAGGCTTCAGGGCAGTTGCCGAATCAAACGGATTTGCGGATGGCTACGATTCGTTTAGTGATTTCGTGACTGTGATCATCTTGATTAGCATGCTTGTAATCATGCTGTTTCTCGTGAACATTCTCATTGCCCAGCTAACATCAACGTATGATGACGCCAAAGCTAACGCGCGTCTCGAGTATGACATCGACAAGGCGCTGTTTGTTACAAGATTGGAAAACAGTCGATTCAAGTCCATGGTAGGTACCAGGCCTGTCGTTTTTATTTCTAATTTTACTGCGAATTAATGGTGTCCGCTGGAAAAGCTTTAGTATGTATAGAACACGAATGAAACTATCCCATGGAAATTTATCGGAAAAGTGCAATTTTTGAGAAAATAATCATACGAATGGAGACATGGACCGCGCACCAGTCTAAATGTGGGAGGGCTGAAAAGGGTGTGACCGAAATTTTTTGAGACCACGCCCTCTAAAACGCCGGAAAACGCCCCTTTTATAAAATATTGGCTTATTTCTAGTGGAGTTTTATAAACAATCTGGTTCAGTTTACTATCCAATGTTGCGTTGGAGCATAGTTAGAGTAAACTTTCTCTAGAGTAAAAAATTTTTCAATATATTATTGCAAAAAAAAGGAGGGGCTATAGCCCCTGCTAGCCCAATGGCTGCCTACATGGAGATAGTGTTTACTGATTGTCTCCTTTGATAGGAGGCAAGGAGACGGGGAAGGGGGTTTAAGAAGGGGGAAGGCAAAGGAATAAGTTGAAGAAAGGAAGGAGAGAAGATGAGTAGGGACGTACTCCATGTGTCGTTATTGGATAACAGGAGATATCACAATCACGGTATACAAAGATAAAGCTTTAAGCGAGTTTTGCAATTTATCAATTTTTCATCAAATAAATGAGAGCTGGAAGAAGCATCGTGTTATAGTGACAATTTTTTATTCAATAATTTATATTTACTAATTTTTTATTTTTGGACGAAGGGAAGTATTTAATGCAAGAAATGAGCTCGACTCTGAAATCTTTGTGTTTATCATAATTGTCGCTGTTAATGACACCTACTATCAATATTGCATTTATTTTACCTTATATCCGCCCAAGTTGATCATTGGCACAAAAGGTTCTCTTTTTCAAGTCTTCTGCATTGTCGCATTAGCGTAATTTCTTGCGTAATTTCGTATTAGCGTAATTTCTTGCTGTATTTGATGAATATTTTTAGGTGATGGTTTTATCAAAATATAATCATATTTAAACCGACATGTCACAGTTTTCATTGTAATTGTGTCGTGTCTTCAAGTCCTTTTGCCTTTTCGCGGCACTTAATGCTGTGTGATACCATTGATGATATTATGATATGTGATACCATTATGATACCATTGATGATATTATGATATGTGATACCATTGTGATACCATTGATGATATTATGATATGTGATACCATTGTGACACCATTGATGATATTATGATATGTGATACCATTGTGATACCATTGATGATATTATGATATGTGATACCATTGTGACACCATTGATGATATTATGATATGTGATACCATTGTGATACCATTGATGATATTATGATATGTGATACCATTGTGACACCATTGATGATATTATGATATGTGATACCATTGTGATACCATTGATGATATTATGATATGTGATACCATTGTGACACCATTGATGATATTATGATATGTGATACCATTGTGATACCATTGATGATATTATGATATGTGATACCATTGTGATACCATTGATGATATTATGATATGTGATACCATTGTGATATCATTATGATATTATGATATGTGATACCATTATGATACCATTATGGTATTATGATATGTGATACCATTGTGATATCATTGATGATATTTTTTTTATTTCAGAATAAGAGAGTGAAATTTTTTGAAGAAGGTGAATTTGTAAACGATAAAGATGAAATCAAAGGTAATATTTTACTCACCTCGAAATACACTTTAGTTTGGTTCCCCAGCTATGGAGCCCTTTTTTCTTTGCTACGCATGCATGAATGAAGCGTCAACTTTTAATCAAAGTCTTTTAGAGTTACATTTGAAGAATCATTCCTCTAATACTTTCCATGTCCTTTTTAGAACTTTTAAAAGGCTGGGACGAGCTGCATCCCGCTGCGCAAGACAAAGACTCCAACAGGGTGTTTAAGTAACAGTTAAAGCAAAAATGGTAATGTTTGGTTTTTGAGTGATTAAGATCTGGACAATTTTTGTTTACTTTAGAATATAATATGATACATTTCGTAAGCTTATTTTAGCTAAAGATAGTTTTGATAGGCTAAGTTACATCGAGGTATGGTAAAAATACAGTTGCTATCATTTGTAGGCTAGAAATAGAAAATCTTAGATTATTTTTTCATAATTTATTTTTCGAACATGCCAGTCAACCATGTGATCACAATTGCCTGGATGCTTTGGCCACCAGTCATTTTCCAATTACCTATTGAACACGAGAGGCTTATTGAAAGATAAATGCATTTGGTATCGTGCTTAACCAAGAGCAGGCCCGCCGAGAGCTCTTTGGGCGCCTGGGGCAAAAGAAAAGATGGGACCGTGATGACATCATTAAATCCGTTATCGTTATTGTTGTTGTTATTTTTAGGAGCTTTGTTATAACTTTACGGAGCTCTTCTGAGTCCAGAGCCTGGAGCAAATAAATATCCCTGCCCATCCTCTGTGCAGGTGTTCCGAAGGCCTCCTTGATGTCACGATCCTCTAAGGCCGCTGAATAAATCAGTGAACATTTTTGTTAGACTACGAACAAATAACCTACAAGACGATAGTACAGGGAGCGTGAACATACATTGCAACCCTGCACCTATTGCATATAATAATCTTGATAATACTATATATACTTTACCAAAAATTATAAGAATTTACAAAAATCACAAAAATTGCATAAAAAGACAGAGAATGTCACCGTGAGCCCTCCACGCAAGAAACCCAGAGTGGGACCTTAAGTTAGTCAGGATCTCGTTAAGCAAGGGGTATCTTGTACCAAGAATTTGTCTACCTGAGGTTGTCTTGTTGGAATATTTCTCCTTAAAAAAACAAGCGTCCGCAGAAGATTCGATGCGCGGAGAGCTCACGGTTCGTTTATGATGACGTAAAGATGACATAGCTCAATCAAGGCGTTCAGTGGCATATATATATTTTAATGTAGCCTCAAGGATCATAGTGTTTGACATAGGTGGCAACCTTTCATCACCATAAAGAAGAATTTTTAGAAGCGCTTGATTTGAAAGGTTTAATAAGCCAAATTGGGTTTGACAAATTTTTGTTTCGAGTAAACCAAAAAGACAGCACACCATGCCATTTGCATATTGTTATGCTTTAGAACTTGTCGATTTAAACATTTCACGGATTTAGAGCGTTGTGTGTTATTAAGTATACCTCGTACGTTTTATTGAAGCAGTGTTGGTATTGTTTCTCAATAGCTCATAGTTTTCAAATGTTGTAAAAAATTTTGATTTTACTTGAAAACGAGTTTCAGACATTTTTCCCTTTTTTGTTTGTCCCTAATCATAATCCAAAATTCTTGAGTAAAAGAAGATTGAATAATGATGACATTTTTTAACCCACAAACAACCTTGATGACTGTACATGATAGCTCTCTGATATTCTTTCATGATTTTGATTATGAATAAACTAAACGTTGAGAAAGTGCCTTAACCTGATTAATTATTAGAGGGCTCTATACGAAAAGCTCTACGCAATAAAGGGATTTAATCCCCTCTTGACCTCCTTGGACATAGCAATAACAACCTAAAGTAAGTTAGCTTGTACATTACCTAAGGTGGGAGTAGTCATCAGGCATTGGGCGTTTGTGTATAGGCTCATGCCTTTCCTACCGAGTTAATCAAAACTTTACGGTCGGTGATTGGCAAAAATAAATTTCCGGTAGGCCGCCAATACACCTGTTCCGCGGACGAAAGGATGTCTGCAGAAAACAGCGGTAGGTAGAAAAGGTAAGTATAGGATAGAAAAGTGGGCCGGGAGGGTGGGGGGAAATACAGCGCGCTTTGATAGAATGTGACTCGTCCAATCGGTAGCTGAATGCAAAGAGGGCGGATAACTAGACCTCGTGGTTAAAATACGATCTCGTGTATCACGCACAAATTGGTTGCCAGGTTACCTACGCGGGTATTAACTCCGGTTAAACCGGGCTCTAACCGTCATATAATTAGTTATCTCAATGATAAGATAAACTTGACCTTACGCAGATAAACCTGTCTCCTTATCACAGGAAATCAGCATTTGAAACCAGTAGCCAATGACGTGACCAGCTGGTTTCAAAATGCAAAGTATCTCTTCCTGTTAATCAAGCTACTGTATGATACAGTAAATCAGAAAAACCTGAACTTAAACGAAACAGCAACCTTTTAGGTAAGAGAGGACTACAAGAGCCGCTCCCTGCCTCGTAGGCACCTTTCGAAAACGACGATAAAGCCTGAATCTTGAAGAAGCAGGCATGTTCTTGCGGGGATTACCTTTATTGCTCTATGTATCAGATTGATCAGATCAAACGAAACTTATCGGGTCGTGCCTATCAACATGCGATCCAGTTGGCTCCCAAGATTTCTTTACATCATTAAGAAACTATTTTAAGCTTTTTTTAATCGAGGCTAAAGTTTGCAAGCATACAAACAGGTTGCTGAGACAAGAAGGACAGATTAGAACAAAGAAGAAAACAAATTGAGCTTGAAGAATATCCCCATAGATCTAACTTTAATCGTTAATTCTTCATACCTTAAAAATCTCTTTCAGCCTCACATCCTTTTATAACAAGGTCAATAGTATTCATTGGGTAGTTAGCTCTGGGATGAGTCCTGCGACGGAAAGCAAAGATGCGCTACGCAAACATCAATGAATTTGCAGCGGACCGTCAAAGCATAACAGTGTGCATTGGCCAGGTCTTTTATCTGCAATTGATATAACGGATCGAGGCTGTTGCCTTTCAAAAATGCCATGCAGCCTCGAAGAACCTTGGGACGACAGTATTTGATGAAAAATATCATCAAAAGACGATAGTGGTCATGAGTCAATGTCTATGAAGGCCGTGAGCCGGAATGTTAAACTACTTAGAGTTGTCTATATTTTTCTTCTCTTGTCGCTCTGTTGAACGTCTTTGAAAAGCGCTGTCTATTTCACCCCAAGAAAGACTAGTACCATTTTCAAGTGGTGTAGTGCTATCAAAATAACAAGGGGGGCTCTTGCCCAAAATGTTGCGAAAAACAATAGCAAAAGTAGATATTTGCCAATTTTCGGCAGCAACAAGGGGGCCTCAGCCCCCCTGAGCCCCCTAGCTCTACATCCCCGCATCTTCCCTAAAACTGCAAGGGGTTTAGAAAAAATCATATTTGACTCACATTCGATAAAATTAAAGCGCTATGGCGAAATCTGATTATTTAAATCAAAAGTTTTCAAACAAAGGGCATAGTGATACGCCTGTCTTGAATAGAGGAATTTGTGAGCATTAATATCGACAGAATTTCGCCGCCTTATCGGATTACGCACAAGTTTATCTGCCTTATCAAGCAAATTTGCATGTCGCTGCGCTTGAGTGACCTCCGTTGCGCCGGTTCAAAACTTGATTGTTGATCACTTAAAGCCCTACTGGTGGCGAAATTAAATAATTACGCCATTAGGTAGAGAGGAACGGCGAAACTGCAACGGCGAAACATTGCAATTGTTTTTGAAAATGTTATGTTGTGAATTTTTTCTATTCAAATATTTGAGAGTTTCATCATAGGACGAGCAAAGCCAACATTGAGTGAAGGACATTAATTTTTATCGTAAGTTTTAAGGTTTCATTTTTGGCGAAACTAGCAATTAACCTTTCTTTGTTATGTAAATTTTTCGCAAAGTTTAATCATATTCACTTGAGCTTCAATTTTGTGCTGGCTGTTTGTTACGAGAGAGAAACGATCTAACGATGTAGTAATAAAATTTGAACACTAGGTTCTTTTTAATTATTATTATGAATGTTATCTGATAAGGTATGTCAAAGGAGTAATCCAAAGAGCCTCCTTTCTAGCTTCTTTTTATTGAAGTATAAGGGCATAATTTGGTTAATCCCAACGTGCAAGCTTTTGAATCATTTGATTAAGCAATTGGGGCTTTCTAGCTAATTTTTCTGACTTAATAGGGACTTCGAAGGAATCTATAATAAATCTATCGTTTAAGTGTCCCGTGAAAATTGGTGCATGTTTCTAACCAGCAAATTACCACAAATATTTTTAGCATAAGAGGTTCAAAAGTGAGAGGAAAGAGGCAGTGAGTTTAGGATTGCTGGCTACCAAGTTTCCAATAACGGAAGAAGGTGAATAAGCGTGGTATTTGAAGTCTTGCGAGATTCCAGCCCCGAAATAATTTTTCCCGCTTAACAGGCCTTCTCGTAACCTCACCTTCCAGATAGACACATTGCGAAGTTTATGGATAAGTGCCCTACTATTTTCGAAGGTGAAGTAAACTTTCGATTCAGCATATTGTCAGATGCCCAGATTTCCACCAGTGTAACAGGTCGTGTTTGACAAGTGTCTCAATTGATTAGTTAAAAGCAATTCATAGAGCTGTCAAATCTCGTTGGCGAATCTTCTTCTTCGGCCTGTTGGCCTAACCCTCCAGGAAGGCCACAATTTGGGGTGGAAAGATAATACCAGATTCTGGTATTAGGAGTTCTTAGAAATGACCATATTTGTAAAACTTTTGCTGCCGACTATTTGAAAAGACGATCAATTCAATTCAGTAGAACCCAAGTTTTTTAAAATACAGGTTCAATGAAAAAGAAAACATTAAAATAGGCCGTTAGGTAAGAATAATAGATGTTGGGTAAAAATTAATCGCGTCTAAAAAGCTATGTTTATACGTTGCGTCGCAAATAAGTCTTCCTGGAAACGTTTTGATGCCATTATGAAACGCTCAAGGTGGCGTGAGTTCATCATAATTCTAACATATCTTCTATTGTATTCAGACACAGACAAGCCATGAGGCGCCATCTATTTCCCGCATTTTTGCTGCTTTTTGCCTTCCTTTCAATGGAAGTCAGAGCTGATGATCAAGCTTCATCGGGGAATGACGGAGATGGGTATGCTAGTTCTGGCGATGAAAGCAACGAGGGATCAGGCTTCAACGGACAAGAAGGTGACTTCTTTATTTTTTTTATATCAATTAAGGCTTTCTATGTACGGTTCCAGTTTCACCAATTTTGAAAACTGCATTTTGTTAGCATCATCATCATCATCATCATCATCATCATCATCATCATCATCATCATCATCATCATCATCATCATCATCATCATAATGCTCTCAATAACACTCGATTACTTTAATCCTTATCATTATTATCCACTGGCCCTCCCCATACTCGCCATCATCACCATCGGCATTCGTTTCTACATTGACAACCCATTATTGTGAATGTTTTCGTTTTGGTTGTATCATGATCATTTACTGACAAAGTTGTCTGAAAGTTTACCTTCTTTTTTCAGTGCAAAAGGTCATCGAGACAATGCGAAAGATTAATAAGAGTAAGTAAAGAGAGTTGTTATCTTTATAAAAGGTTTTAACATTTCCCTACAAAATTTTTCGATCAAAATTTTGTCATATTCTCGCATCAATCTTTTTCTGTTTGTTTTAGATAAATCGGACGAAGATCTCTCAAAAAATATCAAAACAGGTAAATATTTTAAAAAGAAACTGGTTCAGTTAAAATTGAATCCTGTTTATACTCACTAAAATTTCTGGTAACAGTCACGGAATTTTGATCCATACGAAATTATTCCATTTAGTTCCATTAACATTAAAATGCACTTGAAGTAAAATCATTTGAGGGACATTCTACTGATTATAAGAAGAGGTAACATTTTGAATATCAAAATGAAGCTTGGATAAGGGCAGTACCTCTGAAATGTAAATATGTAGCATCTACCTGTCGTTGAGCTCAAAGGAGCCTATGCAGACTCAAGGAAGGAAACAAAAGCCTGGTCAAACTAAGACTGTGGAGCTAATGCATGCCTCTTTTTGAAGCCTATCTCACCATCTGTCCGAGGCAATATCAGGAATATAATCGTAGCTTTTCAACAGATTACCTTCCTTACATCTAGCCCTTTGAAATATATTTGGCTTTAAACAGATACTACATAAGTATGTTCAGTTTCCTCGATTATCTTCGCTTAACCCAGCCAAAAAGATCATGGTTTTGGCCTAGTCAAAGTTACAAATCCTGTAAGGAGCTTTTATGCACTTTTCAATAACCAAACTAAAAAGGGGGCTGGTTATGCAATCCAATCTTTCTAACTAACGCATCTACATAATTTTAAGCGTTCCCCCTTGCACCATAATCCTCGTGTCATGACTGATTATGTAGCTCTCTAACATAGAATGTTTTGACGTCATGGATATGATAATCGTAATGGACTCAACTGGTGTTAGTAAAAATTGATGAACTTTGATAAATTTCTGACTTCAAGATATATTGTATAAGAACTTCAGGCTATGTAAAAGGCACAATTTCGTTACGTTTGTCTTTTATGCTGCCACAGGGGAATGTAAATTATTTAATATTAACGACAAACTAGACTTTAACTAAAAGACTTAACGCAACTTTGACCATGAAAAGAAAACTGCCTAATATTGCGTAACGTGTAGGATGACAGACAGGTGCTTCGACAGTCTCTCTTTTAAATTCATAGGTAAATACCTTAAGAATCTACCCCTACGGACGTTTGAGAAACTTAGCGCTCTCTGGATTTCAATTATTAGACGACTGTGGAAAGTATGGAGAGCTAAAGGTATGTGACAGCTAACGGACAAAGACACAAATCTTTATGAAGTATTTTGACGTAAAGTGCCATTACAAGCATGACTGACAGTTTCCGATGTCAACAGTTTATTTCTAACTGCAGTTGACTGTTTACTGCTCTGTTTGCAACGATACCGGACGAGTATTCGTGCAGCCGGACTTGCATTACCATCATATTCCTATGCTGGCTTTCTCAAAGTAAATCTTGAATTTATAAGCATGCAAAAGTAAAGGTGTCTTTGCACAGATGCCTGCGAATTTAATACTCTAGCTGAGACTAGTGGAGTCCGGATGACTGCGCACGAATAGACGTCCTGCCTTGTTGAAACGGAGCCCTAATCGGTCACTATAATGACACCGTAAATCTATAAGGTCCTGCCTGCAAATAAGGACCAAGAGGGTAGATTTTCTATAACGGAGGTACTGCCCTTAATAGTAACAGCTGCTGAGAGAAAATGTGATCGAGTGCGCGATCATACCAGGAATGGAGGCCGGGGTCAGCAGCACTTTACGTTGTGGCACTCGCTTGCATGTTCTCTCAGTAGGCACAGACCCTGTTCTTCTATATCTAGAGACGATTGCAGTAACAGTTAACACTTGTAGCTACTGCTGTATTAGAGACCATCGTATAAACACTAGGGGATGGGGATACTCTTTTGGAGAAGCATCGCATTCCTGGTCATTGTTCCATCCTTTAGCATCAACCGTGCCAATTACCGTATATTTATGATTATGCTATTCATTTGCATTTTTTGCTGCACAATATTTCGCTTGAAATTTGTGTCGACCCTATTTTGTGATTTCTGGCTGTTTTGATGACGATGGCTGTTCTGAAACCTTGCTTGCACTATATAAAACACTGTTTGTGAACTTTTAATCAAGGGTTCATCGTTGTCGAAAAATCTTATATTCGCCCCTTCCCCCTTCGTGCAACGGTTTTTCATGAAGGATCTTAAAAAGTGTTGTGGGCCTTGAGGCGAAAATTTCTTGTTGTGTGAACGTACCCTTTCTGGAAACATTCACACAGCAAGAACCAATTTACATTTTGAGATCCAAGAAGGTTCTTAGGGCATAAGACGTCACGAAATTAGATAAAGGAAGTTAAATTTGAGCGCATTTTTGGGGGCCTAAACGCGTTTAGGAGCAGGCATCTTCCTTGTAATCACAGTAGATCTTCATGTATAGTTAACCTCTCCATGCACTGCTAGAGGAGAAGAACTTGACGTAGACTTTAGGACTTTGGGAAAATTATATCAGTGAAAAATTAGATTCGAGGAAATATTGTGCTGACAGAGAGAGCATAGACTTTAAGAGCATTTCTCGTAGTTAGAAAAAATCTTTTTGTTGACTTCACATCTTCATAAAATACTGTTGTAGGAGCACGCCAAGTGATGCACAGTATTGTGGAGAAACTAGTTACACATACTGGTGAGAAAGTTTCCAATCAGGTAGCCAATATTTTGAAAGCAAGTAGTGACAGTGGTGAGTTTGCCATTTATTGCTTTATGTAAAGTTTGTTCATCTTTGAAAATTTTATGCTCAAGCCGCATCATTGTGAATTGAGGTACGATGTGGTATGAGGTATGAAGTCTTTAAGTTTCGCAAGTACTTCATATTTTCGTGTTTAGCACCAATATTATGGTTTGCTTAATATCATTGAAGCTGCTTGCATGGTTAGGATGCTTACCAATGACGTTCATTCTTGATTTCAGGTGATACCGCTTCATTGCAGAAATCAGCAATGCCGGTTGAGAAGAACGTGTCGGAACAAACCGGTTACAATGAGACAACGACTGTGGCCCAGCCTGGCAGCGATGCCCCTGGGGAGGAGGACACAGACAGTAATGACAAGCCAACATACGCGGGAACACGCACCCCTGCGAATAGTCGCGGTAATCAGGAAAGCGCTCAGCAAGCAACGACTGGACAGGAGACGAACACCTATTATAATGGAAATCAGGCAAGTTTATATTTTCAATGTTGATATCGCTCAATTTTCATGACGTTGAAATTTTACCATTTGCCAGAAATGATTTGCGTGAGCGTTACGAAAAATAAGTTTGTTTTTCTTTTCATCAGGTCTCTCCAGCCATCCAAAGCGAGCAAAAGCTGGTTGGTTATCAGAATACTGCTATAGGGAGCGCTACTGCAGCGAAGACAGAAACAAGAACTGATGCGCAGTCGAGTTTTGAACAAAATCAGGCACATGCGCAACAACAAACCAACGCTAAAATCACAGAGGAGAAGGATGCAGTAACAGATGCTGGCTCAGGGGCACGTAATATGGTACCCCAGGAGCAAACCCCTGAAAGCATCACAGCTAATATAGAGATGCCTGCAGAGGCAATTGTACATAAATCTAGCAAGAAAGTAAAGCATACAAAAAGTAAGAAGAGATACAAAACGCACAGACACTCACGCACCGCAAACAAATCATCCAAGCATACAAATAAACAACAAAAGGAGACAAGAGTTAGGTATAAAAATGTCGATAAACATTTAATCAGAAAATTCAATAAGCACGATGTAACAGTGCCTGGAAACGAGTTGAGCTGGACGCAAGGATCGTCTTACGAAGCGCCAATCTCCAAACAACTCCAAAGCGTTCTGAGCGCGAAAGTTGCGCGGGAAACCGCGTTTTCGAAAGTGAAATCCAACCACAGAAAGAGAAGTTTCACAACAGAAAACCGCAGATCGAATATAGAACATGCAGCCTTTGATGACTATGATGATTATGGCTATGATTATACAAACGATGATTCGGGAGATGAATCTTCAGGAAAAATAGCAAATAGCCGTGGTCATGATAATAGACGCGTCACTGGGCAGTTTAGCAAAGGAAAAAAGAAGCGGGTGTCTAAAAAGCTTAAAAATTCGAAGACCACCTTTGCGAAACGTAAAAATGCACTTAGCAGTAGCAAGCAAAATGGACAGGCTGTTGCGAAAATTGGCAACAAAACGATGCCAACAAAGCCAGCAAAATACGAGGCGCCTGTTCGAAAATTTAAGTTCTTTGGGGCACCGCGACAAAATGTGGAGGTGAATAACACTACAGGTATGGAATTTTTGCTTAAAGGGTTTAGTTTGTGTTCAGAAAACTATCTTGAATGCATAATATACAGTTAACCTGAATATAATACACATTTATGTTAGATCATCTAATGGATTTGCGATCTTACGCCATTTTGCAAATGTTTGTTTGAAGAGCTCTTAAAAAACAGAAAGCTTTTATTGTTCAATGTATACAGCCTGTAGATCCGTCCGAAGTAAGATCTCTCCAATCAGAAAAGTGTTTTTAACTAATTTTTGTTTGTTTCTTGCTAAATAACCTTAATGTATCGTTTTTCTAAAGTTTGCTGCGGGTATCATTTTTGACTGAAAAGAGCAGACTTGGGTGAAAAATTAGATAGAGATTACCTGATAGAATCAAATGTATTTGATATGAAGGTCGTGTAGAGCATTTTTTATTTCATTTATTTTTTCATTTAATCATATTTTTTCACAATATCCATTCAGTTCTAAAAAAGTAAATTACAATATCTTTAACGAACGCTTGCAAGTTAATGAGATTACTTCCAGGATCTTTTTTATGCAGCCTCTTTTTCGTGTGACCTTCTTAGCCTCCATTTTATTGCTATACTTAGGCCAATATCTTGTCAGTATTTTATATAAAGAAAATCCTTCATTTTCCTATTAAAGCTGTTCCTATACTTAACATCGAATCAGCCCCAACTAAGACCCCCACCCAGGGTGAGACAGCATCGGAGAGTGGAGATACTCAACCCGGTCAGGAATTGCAGCTCGGGAATGGTTGGGCTTTCAAACAACCGGGTCAGTTTGGAGTGGCCGGACAACCCAGCGAAACACCACCAGTTGCAATGGAACCAGCACCCGGGCAGAATATGGATGGATCACCGATGTTATTGTTGAGGCCACCAGTGCCACAACCTGAAGGTAAATTCAAATGTTCCGAGAATTGATTTACAAGAGTATAAACGACAAAACTCCCGTTTTATCCAAAAACTTTGCACAGAACGACTTCTGGTTATAAGTACTAAATTTCATTACCTCCAATTACTCTCGAAAATTTTAATGATAACTTTTTAATAGTGTCAACGATTTTACAAAATTTTGAGCTTTTTTCAAGATGGGGAGTCACCAATTATTCTTCCGACGGTGTCCGGGAAGCCAATTGTCCCAATTGTGCCAACGGAGCCACCATCACTGCCAGGAGAAGAGGATGACGAGAACAGCGAAAATAACGACAACTGTAAGTTTCCTGTGTTTCGTTTTTAGAGTCGAGTCATGACAAGAAATCGGGGAAAGCAAAAATATACTTCTTTGACATCTTTTCTTAGCGACTTGAATGTTGATATCTTCAGGATTTCTTCCAAAGAGATGCCTAAAACAATATTCAACATTGATGCTAGTCTTAATACACATAGTCATAATAGTATCCTACATTTCTACCCGAATCAGAATGCACAATTTCACTTCTTTCTCATACAAGCCTTGGTGATTTGGAAGGGGTTTTGCAAACAAATTTTACCATTTACATGACAAAAATGGAATAAGTCCATATAACTTTGAACTCAATTGATTCAGATAATTCCTGATGCCAGTCACTTGTGCAATATCCTTAAAGATGTCTAGATCTTTGAGTTGGTATGAAATGTGATTTTTTCCAGCATCTTTGTGTTGGTATGAAATGTAATATTTTCCAGCATCTTTATGTCATTCTCAATAGTTTAAGAGACAAAATTGTAGCAACCAACAGATTTGGTTTTCTAAAGTTGAAATGTTTAATAAGACGCGCCTGTTCCTCCACAGCAACGTCATTTTTGCATCCAGAAGATAACTCCGGCCCAAGTGCATATGGAGATGCGTTGACAGAAGAAGTAAAGAGTCTGGAATCTAGAATGACGGTTGTTGAAGCTGCTGTGGCTGAAATTATCGAGTGGATTCGGAGTCGCAGCCAACGTCGTACGTAATTTATATCAGAGATTCATTTGATCAGCTTGCAATAATTTTAGTCTGGCTATGCTATGCCACTGCTTTAATTTGGTTACTAAATGATTTTAAGCTATTTTACTCATTTTGCCTAACAACATTCAGTAGAAGATGTTGGCTTGATCAGCCATTTTAAATTGCCTACAGAAGATTCATTGCCTCAGTTAGTACATAAACAAGAAATTTTATGAACATTTTTTTCATATTGGAATCTTATTTTAAAACTTCTTTGTTTTGGCTATCGAATCATAACTATCATCTAGTTAATAAGAAAATAAAGTAAATATCAGAACAGAGAAAAATTGCAGCAAATTGCAAAAAAGATTCATACGCGTAAATCATTTTCTTTGCATTCTCAGCTCAAAACGAATCACCAATCCCAGCTGAATTGATGCCAGGTCCCTCCCAGGGGCCTGCAAATTTCCCTAATCTGGGACTTCGTCCAGCAATGTCTGAAGAAGAGCCTGCTGCTCCGCAAGACCTACTTTTGCCGCATCACCGTCGGTTGTTGAAGCAAATTTTCATCCCATTACCAGCCCCGAACACAGAAGCTGAAAAAGAAATCGAGAGTGGAGAGCCAATAAATGGCCTACCATATCCTTTGAATTTCATAGTCACAAAAATCCTTGCTAAAATGTTGCGCCAACGCGACGAAAAGATCATGGCAGGTGAGACATCTTTGGTGTTATGCAGATTATTTTCAAGCTCAAATTAAGCGGGATATGCTCAAATTAAACTGACCAGCAGTAGAGCTTTTCAAGATAGACAGGCCTAATTTCTCGAACGTATTTGAGCGATATCCGTTATTCGTGTGTTCTTTTTTATACATGTGCCTTTTATGTACAGTCTCTTCTTGCATCTAAAACTTTTCCTTTATTTGATTTTAATCTTGAGGTAGGTTGCTCTTCAACAAAACCGCTTATTAATAGGCCCCCCATTAATAAAACCATACTGCAGACTTTCTTTCAGAAATTTGTTTGTTGCTCTTTTTGTACTTTTTTAGATTCCCAAAGACTCTACAATCATGGCACCAATTATTCTTAGAAAAAATTTAAAGAATTTAAGAAACTGTTGCATCCATGTTGCAGTGTAACAATTATGTAACAATCCTTTTTATATTGAACTTATTGACAAGCCTTTTCATTTATGTCTTTGTTTTAATCGTTGCAGCTGCTCATCCTCACACTCCACTCCCCGATGTAGATATTCCTGCAATTGAACACGACATTAACAGACTTGAAATGGAGCTTGGTTCAGTACCCAAACCATTCCACCATCATAAACACCATCAATTTAAGCTTCATCGACCAGAAACTGAAGAAAAAGTGAAGTCTCCTCTCATCGGTCAACTGATAGGCCCAGTTGCAGAAAGTGAAGGACCAGGTAATTTGAAACAGCTGCAATTTTGAGCATGTAAAGATCACATGAAGATCACGTGTAGATCACTTGAAATCCTAATCATAATCACTTCCATTGTATAACTTTCCAAAATTAGTCTTTTTTCGTAGATAAAGTATGTGGGTATAGATTTATGATGTTTTCAAAGTGCAACATCGACTTAATCAAAAGATTCTACTGATTTCAGTAATTTACCCCTTGTTTTTCTCGAAATTTTCAAAATAAGCCGATAGATGCACAATTTATAATATACTTTGCCTGTCATTTTAGCCTGTTCTGCTCCTTGCGAAAATGGTGGGATTTGCCTTGGCAACAATATCTGTCGCTGCCCACCTCCTTTCAGTGGTCCATCTTGTGGATCAGTTACTTTGGTCAAGGTTGCCAAGCCTACAAGACGAATTATGATCGAGGCTCCAGGAGTTGAAGTCTTAGGTGCGTTGCGAAGAAGAGCAATGAACCAGCACGCGGAGAGATTCCTGCCCGCGCAAGTATGTGAACGTTTGTTAATCTTATGAAATTTCAATTTTTTGCCTGAGTGCACCATGTTAGAAAATTAGATTTGTGTTTATTTGTGCATACACATTGTTGTGTGGGAATGCGAAAGCACTTTTGCCGCATGTTATTCTAAGGACGAGCATTCAAAGGATTGAATGTATGGGGCAAGGTAAAAAGGGCAGGGCACTAATGGAGTAGTGCACACAGGTTCACGTGGCATTTTCCGAACGGAAGGATGATAGTACAGTGCACACAGATAATCGCTACAGGAACTGGTTGTTATTCATAACATCATTTTTACGCATATTTTAATCAATCCAAGTGTGAACAGATTATGTTGAATGTTGTTGTAGGATTTTTTTATCATTGGAGCATTGCTGCCGAAAAAATCTTTTATCGCCGTCTCGTTATCAAGAATAAATTCAAAATTCTTAAAAATGAGAATTAAAACTTCTCCAGGAATTTCCTATTTTGTTGAAGTTTGATGGGTCTGCTAAGCATCCTGGAACTGAAACTAGCTTTACTTGCAATATATTGTATTGCACAAATCTATATGTCAGGCTTGTTCTTTAATTTCCTTTTAAAAACTTTGCTTCCTCAGATTCGCGATCACAGAAGTAGAAGAATGCTCGTTCAAGTGCTGAAGCGTCTTTTGCAAAATATCGCTACGGAAGATGTTCGACCAGAATATACACGCAGGAATAATATTGATATGGACAATATGGCAAATGGTCTATCGGACAATTTCGTACGTGGAGTTACTGCGGGTTGATAGATGTTGTATACGTAATACCGTATAGTAGATTTGATAGGCTTCTGTACTTTTTCCATGGCTGTATTTCTTATTTCTTAGTACTTCATGTAGCCAACAGGAGTGACGTCAGCCAGCTCGAATACCGTCTCGTTAATGGAGAAAATATAACCATGGTTGCTTCTAACATGTGAAGTAGATTGTTTTCAAGAAACACGAAAAAGAACCATCAGTATAAAACACCATCATATCATTAAGGTAGTATTTTAGTGCCAGAAAATTGTGGAATTTTCCACGAGGTGAAAAATAAAACATAGGAAAATTGAAAAGAGTCGTTTTCAAGCCAGTTCGTAACGTTTTAGCAGTTTTGGTAGACGTTACACTCGAAACTGATCGAAAAATGTTAAATATGCAATAAAGAATGAAACAGATATTTAGGATTGCTAATGTAGGGTGAAACCCAATTAATCGAGAGTCTATGTTCACGAACATGGCTGCAAATTACAAATTCTGGGGGCATATGATGCTTGAATCTGTTGCATACCATGCAACGTGTTCATAGGCAAGTATTCTCAGCTTATCATAGCTAAAGTACTGTTAGACATATTAACGTAATGCATATACATTAACTGATATAACTGATACTAATTGCGGTAATGTTTCAACGCTTATGAGGATCTTAATTATTAAACTTGAGTAAACTGTATTAATGTCTTGCTTGGTTCATTAACAACCATGCCAATTGTATTGCTGTAGTTTTGTATATATTAATTGTTTAATGATGAGTTATGAAATCGTTTTAACATATTCCATGGATTGCATATTTGTGCTAGTGTGTTTCTCTTACATTTACAAAAAAAGATATTTGGTTACATGCAGGGGGGGGGGGGTTGCTAGAGAAAAAGATTACTTTGCTGAAAAGCTGCTGATAGTATCATACAGATTGAAATTAATATATACATTATATTTAATCTAATTATTTATCTAAGAAGGATTTTCTAGGTTTGTATATCGTTTAGAAATTAGATGCCCTATGCCTGCTAGTTGTTGAGTGTTTTTACCTTCTTTTGTACCAAGTAAGAAGACATGGTACAAGAACGATTTCAAGTAAGAAGTGTTTTAACTATAGTTAAAACCTATGAAGAAAAGCTCAAAGAGACTGGATACCGGTGGAGAGTTAAAATGTATCTTGAGGGGGACTTGACAATACCAAGAACATGATAGAATAAATTAATGAATCGTTTTGAAAGCAGCAAAAGCAACTACAAACGTAAGATAACTCCTACTCTTCAATGATCATTTATTGAAAACTGGAGTTGAAAAAGACTTGCTTTGAGGCCAAAATCAGATTTAGCAAGTTCCTCTATTTTGACGGCATTTGCAGTATAAACTCATTCATGGAGAAGCTCAATCCCAAAGCAATATGAAGCAGGTGATAATTATTGACAAAAAACTTTTAAATGGTGGACTAGTGACAAGAAAACGCGACACAATAACTTCCGTTACGTTATCCGTAACAGAATTCCCAGTTAATTCAATGAACTTGCCAATTCATTTCAGGACTGAAGTACGTGGAAAGAAAGCACAGAAAAATTATCCCATCCCCGAGGCTTGAAAACAGGTCCTGATACAATTTTCACTGGGTGTAGAGCTAGGGGAACTCGTTGAAACAAAAGCTGGTCAATTTATTATATTTGCTTTTGTTTTTGAGGTTAGCCTATGCCTAGCCTCTGCAAAAGTAAACCTGTATGCACGTTTCGTCTGTATCACGTGACTACCATTCTGGTCTTGTTGCGTTGCCCGTGTTGTTTTGTCCGCCATCTTTGATTTTCACACGGTGAACTAAGGTGTATAGTAAGACCAACACGTCTTGCACGAGCAAGGGTCTAGATTTGAAGGAAAAGCCCAACAAGTGGTCAAGGAAAACGGGAAACAAGTAGTTGAATGAAATCAAGTTATATCTTCCATTTTTTGAGTGAATCCGAGCAGCGTTTGTGTCCCTGTGACATTGGCCTTCCCTTCACAGGGATCGGAGGAAAAGACGAAGAAGTATTGGCGCGAATTTTCGCCAAAGAAAATGAGTGGTAATGTATTGCTGTGCTGTTTAAAAGCATACTTTGTTGATTGATAAGTTATAGCAAAGAAATATGAAGCGAAATGCAAAGAGGCCAGTCATGATTGTTTGGTTTTTAGATGGCATTTTGGAGATCCAGGGAACGGCGGCCTGTGTGCACTGCCCCAGATGGCCTTTTTCGACTTCCCTTTCGCTCACAGCATATTAAACAAGTCGCCTGTATTGCAAACAATATGGGCTGAATAAGAAGAAAACTAAAAAGGTTGATCTGCAAATCACATTTGTTTTTTAGATGAATACTTTTTAATACCCATTTATGATGTTATGTACTTGCAGATAATCTTACATTGCCATTTTTAAAAGCATTAAAACCAGCAGGCTGAAATTTAGGCGGAAATCTTCACAAATTTTTCTACTATATATGAAAAGTGTGTGTCAGTTATTGTGTTATACTTTATAACTTTTAGACTAACTTAGAGAAAATTCTTTGGATTTTGGACCATTGTCAGTTTTGCTTTATCATAAAAACTGCTTTATCATGAAGATTGTAGTTTATTGGTGTTGTCTTCCCCTTATGGGAATGGCAGATGCCACACATTAAGTACAGTCTTTGTAATATGAGGCGTGCGATCGCACGCGCACGCCTCCACACACGCGCAAATTGTCCAAGGCGTGCTAATCATCGCACGCGCAAAACAAAGAATTTGCCACAAAATTATTTTAAAATTGCTCAACTCAAAGTAACTCAAAGTCGCCAAAGTCGGTTCTGTCGTTGTCCAAGGTGTTGTTAAAGTATTCCCATAAGGGATTTAACAACAGCGTCAAAAAGATCGCTTAACAGTTAATACGACAAGATCGCTCAGTTGACCCAAGGGGGATTAATCTGCAATCAATACCTGGTGCTTACTGTGAAAACCCGGCAATTTAAATTTTCGATCCAAGAGATGTTTTCACTGTTCGATTGATTACTCTGTTCTTCGGTAATCATGGCGAAAAGAAACAAAGTGGAGCTGGCAACATTCATTGGTTGGGGAAAGAATGAAATTATCGGTTTCAAGTCGGAAAAGGATGATGCTACTTCGATGATGCTGATGGAGTATTTAGTACGATGAAGTGGTTTGATCAAAAGTAATGGAACGACAACAAGGATTACGGGTTCCCAGAGATCACTGCTTTGCAGCTATTTTCAAAACCCCCCCTCAGCGAGACGAAGTTTGACGTTTCGAAAGCTCTCAAGGAATGGAAGTCATTCAAAAAATACGTACAATATAATGCTTGTAGGATTGAAGCAAGAAAGCTGTGGAAAAATACGCTTTCTTACAGGGCAGACGAGTACCCCAACCTGTGCATTCTGGCAAAGATAATGGTTGCAATATCTGGCTCCAATTCATCGGTAGAGAGAGCATTCAGTATTCTCAGCATATTATTGTCAGATAATGTCATACAGGGTTATGGAGATGAGACTTCGCATCGCAGTCAATGACATTATATGGACTGACGATGAAAGGGAGAATATTTTGAAAAGGGCAACGGAGATCTATCTTTCGAAAAGCAGAAAGCGAAAGCTGGATAATTGCCAGACTGGAAACTTTGCTGCGCGCCCGCAATATATTGCCCGCGCACACCTCTGCGCGCTTTTGCATATTGGCCGCGCAAAATCCCCTAGATCCCTTGACAATGGGATTTAACATTATTAACAATAAAAATAACTAAGAGTGCATGATTTCAGGCGCGCAGTCTCAAATTTTCAAAATAAACTTGCCCGCGCAAGAAGCAAAGTTTCCAGTCTGGGATAATTGCAACAGTTTATCGAAGAAACCGAAGCTAGATAAGGAGGAGGAAGCTGAAGAAAGCTCTGATGAAGAAGAAAGTGACGGTGACTGTACTTATTTTTAAATTATTTTAAACTTGTTTTTGTGCCCAAAGAAAGTGTGTTCATTTCGACGTTTGTGTCATTTCTCTACCCAATCCTTCTCATTTGATTGTTAGCTCAATTCCAAAGAAATACCGATCTAACGGTAAGATATTTTTTATGAATATCCGCTAAGATATTCACGGGTAATAGAATTTAGGTAATAGAGTAGGGTCTACGGGTAATATAATTTTTTTTCAATCCAGATTTCTTTAAGTGACTAATTAAATTTAACATCTTTAAAAAAGAACAAGAACAGTTTCTCCGTCAATTACCTTGGTTTCCGTTCAGTTTATAACATAAAAGGTCTCCTTAAAGCAGCACCCAGTTCTTGACAACAGAGATGAGAAACAACCGATAAAAAGCGGTTCGCATCGCACGCCATCGCACGCGCAAAGTAACCAAGGCGTGCGAAATGCCGCACGCGGCCTATTTTCATATTACAAAGACTGTAAGTATAGATTGTGCCCCATTGTTATTGCTTCATTTAGACAAAACTGCCCAAATGGAGCCTTGAATGCAATAACTGTTGCCTGATTAGGGGGCTCCAGCCCTTCCAGACCCCATGTCTCCTATGTCTATGCCTACCCATCACATACATGCCAAAACTCCCACAAATTGCGGATTGGAGAGTCTTCTAATATTTTCACTCAATAATGACCTTGTGCACGCTATCATCATATCAGAGAAAAACTCCCAGAGTTTTTAGAGTTTTTGAATTTATTGTAAGAGAGATATTTTTCACTGGGATACGTTCTTGTGATCAATCTCAAGGGTATTTCCATTTCGCTGGTGAAATCCGAATGGTCCACAGTTGGAAACAACATTTTTTTGTTAAAACGTTTTTTTGATTGACAACAAACACTCACCCTTAAGTAAGTGCCCACTATCTTCACCTTAACATGTAATAACTCGAAATATTTGCCAAAACAAGTTTCTGAGACTCTGCAAGTCTTAGCCTTACAATAGCAGGGAAGGAATAACATTGCATAAGGTATGACAAGGAAGAAGTCTATCAATTTGTCATTTTCTGCCAGTGAATATTAATTTTAAAAATATAATTTTACTATTAAATTTGCTCCAAAGATGCAATTTTCCAGTGAACTTGAAGCATTAAGATTATAAAAAATCTTGCCCTTTGGCGGCAACCATGGTGCTGCCTCAGGTTTACTTTACCTTTGTTTGTCCTAATCTACCAACCTATATGGTTACGGGATGTCAGGGACTTTCACAGTAAGTATGATGAAACAGACAAGAAAAAAGTGCATTTTGATAGTCTTTCAAGCTAAGGCAAAGGTTATGTGCTTTTCTCTCTCCCCCTTACACTAACATGAAATGCTTCTATTTAATTAAAATGAATCGAAGAAAATTTGTCAGAAAATTTTTCATTCTGGCCCCCTCTATAATTAATCCATATTTTTGTAATTGTATTTGTTGTGAATCAAATCCAGATACTGTGAATCAAATCCAAACATCCAGTTTCTGATTTGCAGTTTTTTGCTTTTAAGTTGGCAGCACCAATTCTGGAGCTATCATTGCAAAAGTTGAAGATGCTCTCTTTGACACTGAAGCAAAGGCTGGTGATGCTGCTCATGCAATTGAAATTTCATCATCAGCTCTAGGAAACACTGATTTTGTTGGAGCTAATGTAAAAAAGACAGAAGATGAGATAATTTTTGAAAAGAAAAAGGTAACCTTGTTCCATCTTAGGCCTAGATACACAATTTCTTCCAAACAAGTTATTTTTTCAACAAAAGGGAGATTGTGCTTACGTTTTCATTTTAAATATATTGCTACATGAAGTATTTGGCACTTGTGCCCAAAGAAGTTCGCCTACACCGAATGTAATTCCCCACATCCTTCATTGTTAATGTCATGTAATGTAATTTGATTTTGATTGAATTTAATTCAAATTGTTAATTTCTTAAAAAACAGAGGAGTTATTTTTCCCAAAATCCACACTCTTTTTTATGTGACTGTCTATCAAGTTATTTGTTTTGCCACAGCCCTAAGCAGTGAATGACAGTGAATGACTGATGCTCATCACATTTCTGAACAAGCCATTTGAATGCTATAAATCTATTCCATCAATGTTTTCATGTAACCATTGGTTTCAAAAGAAAAAAAGTTCTACACAATCTGTCACTTGCTATAGGATAAAGAATTGATTCTCATAAGTTTATGCATGTCAGAGACTTTTTCTTTTGTGCTCAACAAATGACTACGACCTTTCCTTGATATTCATAGTTGCAAACTTGAAAAGTATAAGTTGGGGTTTCTTTTATTATTCTTTAAATAACCATTTTTATGAAATGGTTTGTTTCTCCTACTCATAATATTCAATTTATTTTGTTTGGAACCTTTATGAATGAAATGCTAAGTTTTTCTTTTCATGATTTTGTTACTTTGTGATGAGATGTTGTGAAATCTGTTAATTTCTTTAATCATCTTCACGAGATTCATCTCTGTTTGCCTCTTGTCTCTGAAAAACTCTCATTGGTGCTATGACTTAAATGTGTGTGCTATCAATTTGGCCTAAGCCAAGTATTGTCATAATATTAGGGAAAATATGCATTAACCTTTCTTTGCGTTCATGTGCCTTTGTTATCATCTCAGTCTGGAACAGGAGGAAATGAAGAGGGAAGAGAACTGAACCAAGAAGACATTGAAGCTGTTGAGTTCTTAGCATCTGAATTTAGTAAGGAGATTCAAAGCACCAGAGCTGGTGATCAAAAAGGGACTGAAATTGAAACTATTGATTCAAGTATGTTAGATGTAGCAGCAGTTCAAGGTGTTGGCAATGAAGTAGAGGGTGGGGAACAAGCGGTGCTTGTCAATCTTGAAGCAGAATTTCAGGTAAATTAAATCTATGTTGCTTTTTCTGCTTCTATTTAGTTCCCTAACTTACATGTTAAATCAAATCATGTCATTTTTGGCCTTCGCTATTGCCAACATAATTGCCAAGGAGTATGCAGGTGACTGATTTATCTGTATAAACAATATTTGTTATGGGGGTTGTTGCTATAACCTCCCAAACCTGAGTTTTGTATGTTTGATGTGACATGAAAGTTATTTTCTCTCATTGGCTGGGAAAATTTTACAATAATGTGATAAGGGAAACACTTTGCTGTCTCCTGACACAAAGGTTCTCAGTAGAACTTTTGTAAACAATTAAGTAATTTTTAGTTTAGACTGACTATTTTGCAAAAATTTGAAGACAAGAGTCCTCCTTTATTTTCATACTTTGAATTTGATAGAAACTTCAAATGAAGGAACTTTTTTCTGCAAAGTTGAAAACCAGCATTTTAAGAAATACCTTCTGCTAAAGTTTCTTAATTTTGTAGACCTCCCAAGATATTGAATCTGATGAACTGTCTGAGACTTCAGCAAAGCGGAAAAGAACCAGAGCAGAAGAGAGAGAGTTCAAATGTGGCTTTTGTGCCAAATCATTCAGCATGCGAATTGCTTTGGAAAAGCACCTGGTTGTTCATGGTGCCAAGTTGCCATGGCAATGTCCAGACTGTGCCAAAGGGTTCATGAAATCAAGCGATTACAAAGATCATTGCAACAAAGTACATGACAATTATCGTCCATTTCCATGCCAAGTTTGTGGCAAAGCACTATCAAATTTAGGGATTTTAAAGAATCATCAAGGTATATTTTCTTATGTTTATGTAAGTTATTTTGAGCTGGAAAAAACACTCACATTATCACTATGATGATGATAAAACATACATTTTGAAACTACTTAACTCAACATGCTTTACACCAACAACCAAATTTTAACTAAATATTCTGTGATGGTCCAGGGGATAGTAAATCTAAATGGTCATTTGGAATTGGATATTAGCAGAAATAACAACAGAAATAAATATGTTCTTAGCACCAAGAACTGGGACATTCCTTAACTGTCATTCAGTACCATTTTTCTACTTTCCATATCATTTCAAGTGAGAATCCTGTGAGCAATGTATTCACTAATGTAATATTCCCAATTCATATAAAATAGAATATGCATGAACATTTTCTATGAATGGAATTTTCTTAGTTGAGTTAATAAGGATATGACTACAATAGTGTTCCAAAGTAACAGTGCCTTAAAAATATTATTTTAGAAATATTGAATTTCGAAGAAATAAATTGGAAGAATTGTTGATAATTCTAGAATTTGCATAATTTATGAAAGTGGCTAAGATATGGCCATATAAACTGTTCTTGAGATTTGAAACTCTATGAAACAGGCCAAAAAACAGTAAGGTATTGACAGCTCTTTCACTTGCCGCATCTCAGCTTTTCTTCCAAACATTTAATAGATTTTTATGTAACTTTAAAAATGAATTTCAAGGTCTTCTTTTAGATTCTATAGTCAGTCCAAAGTTCTGAAATTTAAAATTTTAAAGTCACGGTTTGAAACTCTTTAGTGTATCAGTTGATGTCGGTGATAGGACCATGATGATATGGCAGCTTTATGTCTTTAGGCCTTCACAGTGGAGAGAGACCATTCCAATGCAGCTATCCAGGTTGTTCTAAGGCTTTCCTCACAAAGACAAATTTGGAGGATCATCACAGAAAACATGTAAACGCGAGGGAATTTGAGTGTGAAACCTGTCATAAAAGATTCAATTTAAAAGGAGACTTGCGACAGCACGAGAAAGTCCATCGACAAGAAAAACCTTTTGAATGCGAGTTTTGTAAAATGACGTTTCCAAGGGGCCCATCGTTATGGCGTCATCGTCGCACACACACTGGGGAAAAACCGTATGCATGTGACATCTGTGGAAAGTCTTTTGCTAGGATGGAGAACTGCCAGGTAATGATGATCACAATCAAAATCTCATTTAAAATATTGTTTGAAAATATTGAAAATGCTTTTAGACATTACTGCAAAATTAAGATTGTTGCTTATTTTTACAGGAGCATCGTAGAATACACACTGGTGAAAGACCTTTGGTTTGCTCTGTGTGTGGAAAAGCGTTTCGAGATTCAGGCAATTTTAGCAATCACAAAAAAATACACCAAGATGGTTATGTACCTCGCAAGAAAAGAGCGTTGACGCAAAAGAAACCGAAAGACCTTGCACAGGAGCCACAAGATGCAACTTCGGCGACTGAAGACGAGGCCGCTAGCACTTCCGGTAAGCGAATTAGAATTTGATTCACGTTATTCAGGACCTTAATTCTCCAATGTGTGACCCTTCCCCATTTTAGATAGTTGGCCAAGGAAACCATGGTTAGTCGGTATATTTTGTTATCGCCTAGATGTTGGTGAAATAGGTAAAATACTGAAGTAAAAACTCTTTATCTGAAGATTTTGTTTTTGAACCTTTTAACTAGGAAGGCCAAAATATGCCACAGTCTATTATGTTCAGTAATTAAGTTTTCGCTATGATACGTAGGATTAGCAACAAAAGCTCAGGTAACTAGCTTAGGTATAGCATTACTATTACTTTTTGTAGTTGAGGACCCGACATCAGCTGATATTTCGTCGCAAGAAGTTGCCTTCATAGTGGCACCAATGCAGATTGACGATGCTTCAGCGGCAATAAGTCTTGCAGGAGCAGAATCCTCCGCAGAACCATCATACGTCCAGGTATGGTCATTAACGAAGACAAAACTTGTTTTGTGGTTATCCAAAGTCTTAAACTGTGATTTGTTTCTACTCTAAGCTAGCAAGCATGTGTACTGAACACATGTATAACTCTCCACCCTTAGTATGACTAATGCAGCTTTAAGCCCAGCTTGTAGTTCTGAACTTGTTGCATCTGAGATTCCTGAACCCATGTGTCAGCCCTTCATTCGTCTTAAGTGTGTCAAAGCATAAATATATGAGCTTTTCTCATGTCGGGGCCAATTCTCTTTGTAAGGTTGGTAACTTCTTACTGACAATGGAAATGGAGGCGGCCTTCAAACAACTTATGCAACAGCATGCCGGTAATAATGAATACGTCACTTTGGCAATGACTGATGGGAAGGGACTGGAGCTTGTCTCAGATCCATCTCAATTTGGCGCCATAGTCCAGGCTGCCACTCTTCATGCGCAACAGGGCGCTATTGACATCAAACAGGATGCGGAGAAGGTAGAAGAAGGCGCTGTGGAGGCAAGCAGTGTTGTAGAATCACAGACACATGACCTGGCAATCGAGGCCGAATCAGCAACAGCTGCTGAACATATTGAACAAGTCCCGTTGGGTGAAGATGCGACCCACAGCAAGGAAGATGACATTATTAATCCCACATAAAGGAGATAAATCATTTGTAAATTATGTTTAACACCAATGGCTAGGTTCATAGCCATGTGAATTATGTAACAGGTACCCTAAATTGGAATCTGTTGTTTGGTACGATCTTCTTGATTCGTTTCAGATTATGTTTCCATTGAAGCAAACAATTTTTTTATCATTTAGATTCCTACCTGTGTCTTTTCCTGGAGATTCATTTTTAGGCTTTTCAAGATAGTTTTATGTCATCTGCTTTCCAATCGTCCAGATTTTTCTCTTTTATTCTATTTCATCCGTTCGCGCAAATATTTGTATCCACTATCCTTTCCATGTACCATTGCAAGATTTCTGCGGGACTTCTGATAAATGCAAGTAAACATTCATTGCTATGACTGACAATTATTAGAGAATCTCCCTGATTCCACGGCCCTCTTGTAGAAAAATAGAAAATCAATTCCAATTGAAACCCTTGATTAGTGCTCAATTTTAAGACTTAATTTTGAGACTAGCAACCAGTAGCTAACGGAGGCACCTGTAGCCTTTGGCGCAGACCGTATTCTGAGGATGGTCTGCGACGCAGGCTAAGGCACCTGGGGTTCTTGGGAATGATCTGAGAGGGGGCCCTTGGTACATTTCATTGCGGGGTTATTTCAAAGGAATAAAATGTATTCCCACTTTCCCTACTTTTTTATTTCATCCATTTGTGATTTGATTTCGTCTTGAACACTTTATCATATTCAACACGTTCAGTGGTGAAAACAATTTTGAAAGAGGCAGCCACCCCAAACACATTTACAGTGGGTTTTTTTCTCAACAGATTCATGGGCATTTTTAGGCCAAGTTTCCCAAGAATAAAACCTTCTATGAAGATTTGCTGGCTACGGGGGCGAGATTTACCTTTGAAATGCAAGACAATCATAAAGAAATAATTTTTTGGTAGAAAGGGATATCTACAAAAGAAAACGAGCATTTGTTTTCAATCATTTGTTCTAGCAAAAAATTGTTGTTCAATCGTCGCTTCAATCCGCTTAGAACCGTTAATACCTTTGTCCTTTGAAAAATTGGATTAGAATTGGCAGTAAAAACATCAAAATCATAATCCAAAAGAAAAACCTCTGAATGCAATATGGCAAATTGTTGCGTGTTTGAACGGAAAAGAAGTTTTCGCCTTCTTTTCTTTTAAATAATTTAATTCTAAATCATTCCATTCTTAGGATGTGTAGTCAACATCAGATTGACTATTACGTCATTTATCTCTTAATCACGTGTTCATCAAAAGATGGCTTTAGGCCTTCAGCTTTTGGCCTTCAGCTTTTGGCCCAATGACCTTTTCTTCTAATCTGTGACCTTGCCATTAAATCTTTGAACGCGTTCTAGTTATGCTGCAGAAGCAAAATGATACCAAGGAAAAGTACATTTTCCCACCTCCAATTGCCTTTTATCTAACCATTTCTGATCCTTGGTTCTAGACTATGCGTTCTAACGAGAACGCGAGCGACCAATCTAAAGCCAATTCATATAGCTTTGTCAAGAGTAAAAATAAAAATATGAATAGGTTAGTATAAAAAAATCATTTACTAATTGTAACATGCATGATGTTTTTGTTCTATTTCAAAGGATGCTTCAAAGTTCATTCCGTGTGTAGGATTCCTATGAGCTACGTTTGTTTTCTCTCTTCAGTTCATTTACAACGCCAACGTCCCATTTTATCTTTACCCTCCACTGCCAAGCATTGTTCCAAATTGAATAGATCCAGCTTGGTTTTGATTTAGAGACGCGAGTTGTTTACTGGTTACTTCGAGAGCTGCAGCCGTTTTACGCTACAAAGAAATGCTATATCGAGGAAGAAGCAACAGTGAAATTACGCGAGAAGCTCGTAACTTCCAAAATAAAATACATCTGTTACAAGATTCTTAACAAGCATCTGCTGGAATGTTAGGAAGCGGCAATGGCAATGGCGTTTTTGCTGATTTGCGCTTTCTCCTACTGCTCTTTTGTTGGCTGTCTGGATCGTTTTTGGCGAGAATCGATTGTAGCAGTGATATTCCAAGCTCAGAAGGTATGTTAGATTTTGATTTCAAGTTAATTGTAGCGGAATGAAGCAAAATTCGATACAGGCAGGGCTTGAAATAGTTTGTAAATGAATGTCATTCCAGGCTTGAAGCCATCAGTTGATTCCAAGTTTGAGTGTTTTATTTTAATAGAGCCAGGAATCTTTAACCTTGTGATTTATAATTACATAAAGTATCATTTTTGTGTCAAAACTGCTCACTCGCCTTTGAAAATATCATATGCACTCGTGTAGAAAACTACACTCGTGTATATGCACTCGTCATGAATTACATCGTGCTTTCATTGAGTAACCTTGTTTTCATTCAAAAAAGCAAATAAACGCAAATATCTTTTTCATTTCTACTTTATTATTTTCTTGAAGTTTTGAGATAAAAGTTGTTCAGGAAAAGCATAGGTTTAAGATTTTTGAAATAGCATTTTATTTGATACAAAATTGATGTTTACCACGTGCAATTTTAAAGGCCATGGTGGCTATTTACATTTGTTGCCATAGCGACATATTTTGCCGTCTCCTTCAAATTTTCTAATCGTGCGCTCAACTTAATATAATGGTTCCAGTATTATTGGTGATATTGTATTGAGATATGATCTCCTTTGCTATTTCACAGACAGTCTTTTTATCATGTACCAAGTAGCTGAAATATTAACGATAAGTGGATCACCTATCTAGAGATGCAGGCCACTCTTGGACATTTTGGCTGCTACTAAGGGCCTAGATAGCGAAGGAGGACTAAGGGGCTTGAGCACCTACCCATTTTTAACCCCCCTACACAATTCGAAACCTATCTTGGTCCTTAGCTGCTACCAATCTGCTGTCTACAGTGCTTGTTCAATTATCCGGTCTTATCGGGACACGGGATTTCAAGATTCGTGCGGGTAATCTGAAGTTCCGGATAATTGAAAATATACGAAAAACGGCAGAAACCAGCGTAAATAAAAAAGGCGAGTGATGTGAACGTTTGTTTTTAAGCACATATGACAATCTAATGCACCAAATACTCTCAGAATACTCCTAAATATTTGAAATAGAAAGCAAGAAAAACGCACCCGACCTATTATCAAAACTGCCGAAAATTTTTCCTAAGGTTTTTCACATTTTTTACGGGCCGGATAATCGAAGTCCGGATAAACGGTGGGTCGGATAATTGAATAATTACTGTAGTAGCTTTCTTTCTTTTACCGAATAGCCGTCAGTCAACTTATTTTTGCTTTCAATGTTTATTTTACAGCCTGCACAGAAATTACCCCTATTGGCCTGGCAAATGGCTTTATTGACAGTAAAAAACTTACGGCCTCGAGCATATACTCTCATGACATATACCCAAAACGGTTTTGGGGACCAACTCAGGCTCGCTTAAAAACAGGGTCCTGTTGGTGTGGAGGCAATTCTAGTTGGAAAGAAGACTGGATCCAAGTTGATCTTGGTAGGAGTTACCAACTAACTGGCATAGCAATACAGGGTGACCCCCTGGATCCGCCGAATGATATCGAAGAATTCTATGTACAGCTCAGTGATGACGGGGTGAACTTTAGAAATGTTACCAGGGTCACTGATGAGCATGGTCATAATGCGGTGTGTTTCTGTCAGTTCATTACTTATGTTAACTATACACTGATAATTGTTATTCTTGTACTGATCATTCGAAGGCAACATTGTTCCTAAAATCGTAAATAGGGACGCCGGAGAGAGGGGAAGCGTGTGGTCAACCGCCCCTGTTGCCTTTTGGTAGGAGCAGTAAAGGGACCAAAGTAAAAGCTTTCATAGAAGTGCCAATCTCATCGGCCGTTTGTAATCATCAAAAGATTCATATGAAATTCGGACTGTACTGCCTTATTTATGATGACATTTTTCTAAAAACTTGTGAAAAGACTTCTTATGCCAATTTTCAAGATAACTATCAGAAGATCGAAATCAAATGCCAGCTAAAAAAATTGGCAGAAGCTGGGAATTATCTTTCAAATACCCTTTCACTCAAGCCTGTCCCTGATCGTAAATTATAAAAACTTTCATTCTGATGTTCAAAGAAAAATTGAGAATTGTTTTCAGCATCTAGGGAAAATTCGTTATACTGCTTACAAGCTCTTAAAAGTTATAAGTGAGAATGTTCAACAATTCTCAAAGTGGCTGGGAATTCAAAGAAACCTTTCTTATGATATTCAACAGATGCCGAAAAAATTACCAGACCAATCGTGGTTGTCCCTCGCCCTTCTTAGCTACGCCACTCCTTATTACTTTTGAACCCACTCCTAACTTCATTATAAGCCCAGAAAATTCGCTCATCCTCCACTAACCCATTTTGTTCAATGCAGATCCACGTGTCACCTTCAAGGGACAGTGACGAAATTCGCTATTTCTGGTCCCCAGTCTCCGTCACCTCCAGAATTGTGCGGATTAAACCAATAAAACTCCTACTTATTGGCCACAACGCCAAGTTTTGTTTACGTTTCGAGCTATATGGCTGTCTACCAAAAGAACGTAAGTATAAGATTTTCATAATGACGTATCTGACTTGATGGGTATTAAATGATTAATCTATGGAGAATGATTTGTTCTCAGTCATAATTCATGTAGACAAGTGATTTTATTGAGGATTCTTATCTTTTTATTTTTCTGAGCCCAATTATTATTTTTTAAATGATTATTGAACACAAAATTTAAGGGTTTCATTCACGTTTCTCTGGGGTCTTTTGAGTTTGAAAAAGTGCCGAGCTTTGTAGCCATAATTGTTGTCTTTTGTCTGTCAGTTCAATTTTCCCGTATCTAAAATCGTTAACAAGACCTTAGAATACACAACTTGCTATCTTGTTCTGTTACCTTTCAGGGGAAAGTCTGCTTCCAGTGGGCCTTGAGAACGGCATTTTACCAGATTCACATGTAATAGCTTCGTCAAGTCACGTGGGCGAGCCTCCCTATCATGCTCGTTTGAATATGAGGAATAGCTGGTGTATTGATATGATTGCAAACCAGTGGATTCAGTTCGATTTAGGACAAGTGCTGGCAGTGAAAGCATTGACAACACAGGGTCGATTTGGCAGGACAACAAATGACATGGTGTCAGCATACTATTTGTCATTCTCTAATACATCCACCGTCCCGTTTTCATTTTTCAGTATAAGTGGAAAACGAAAGGTAAGGGTTCCTTTTCAACTCATAATTTCATTTGTTGATAATTATTGTTGTAATTTAATTTTACAGTAAATCAAAAGGAAGGTTTATGTGTTCATATTTGAACAGTCTTTTTAAGTTTCACATAGGATTAGCCTATAGTCACTTTTTCGTAGAATGATCAACTTTTATACTAACGGAGGCTAATTTGCCTATAAAAGATATTCTTGTCTTACTAACGCCACGATGAATTTCATATTTGTAAAAAACGCTCCTTGCAGATTTACGGCTTTACGAAAAGACATTTCAGACACAGGTTCAATTGGATTTTCTTTCTGGCTGATGCATTCTCTCTGGGGAGACCAGCAGATGTTACAGTTATTGTCACCCCCCTTCATGCTTGTGGCCAAAGTGATGCAGAATTACCTGGAATCATTATTGTTCTTTGACTTAATAAAGAGGGGATGACTCAGTTTTTTTAAGACCTGCAGGATTTTGTCTTTCCAACATATCGTTAATGCAAAGTTTCAGCATTTGTGATCGACTTGTTTCTTTTTTTTGCAAGTTATTCCATGGAAACAACGGCACCGCTCAGGACCCAGTATTTAACATGATCACACCATCAATCATCGCGCGTTATGTCAGATTGTATCCAGTGTCAGGTGGACCATCTGGAATTGGAGGAGTGGCACCCAGGGAGTATTGCGTTCGTGCGGAGATTTTTGCTGAGCACCAATGTAATTTTTATTTGCTTTTAAACTTCGTAGATAATTAATTGTGTATAGGTTCTTTATTTATATAATAAAAGCATGTTGGAGCTGTTTTTAGCTCTTAAAATTCTCTTGGCTTTCTTTCATTGATCTATGTCAAGAAACATCTAAATGAATTCCAGTTCTATTTTTAATGTTATAATGAGGTCTTTAGAAATATCACGTCAAATAGATTCATAGTGTTTATTCGTTTTATGTTTGGCGAATGAACTTTATTAAAATAACTCAATTTTGATATCAGTTTTTGAAACATGGTTGATATATGCAACTGCTGGTATTTTTCTGTAAGATTTCAAAGCTTTTAATGGTTAATTTTATTTTGTATTGAGTTTCGTAATAGCAAAGCAAACACTTTTGAGGGCAATAGCTGCAAATATTGAAAAAACCGTGTCTATGTTTCCAACAGTTTGTCTTGCTATTTTCAGCTTGCTCTGTGCGCTTGAACAATGCAGAAAACTCCACATACTATTCATTGTCCAATGGAATTAAAGAACGCCTCACTTTGAGCAATGACATATATTCAATGCATGGTTGGTGTGCAGAAATAGGCGGTCAAACCAAGGTTTTACTAATCCAATTCAATGAGTTGCAGCTGCTTTCTGGTGTTATCATATCCGGCAATCCAAATGCTGAAAGCTGGGTAACCGGCTTCAATATGAGGCTTGGTCTCGATTCTAAAAGAATGGAGTTTATCGGAGTAAGTTACCTGCTAGGCCAAAATAATGGCCGCACTGTAGTTTAGAAAGAACTTTCTTATCCAGATGTCTTATAGGAACGTTATTATGTGGAATGAATTGCAATGGTTCCTATCTTTTCCTGTGACTTTCCATCGTTGGTGTTCGCTTCGAATCTTATTTAACGTGCAGAGAACACGGAGCCAGTGAGAGAGACATTGTGTTGATATATAACTCTGATCTGAACTTGACTGAACTTGACTGACTGACTTACATACAAATTAATATACTTATATACAAAATAAACGTGCTGAGTAATGATGTGTTGTGATGATGTAATGATGATGCAATGGAGAAGGAAAAATCTAGGCTTGGGAAGAAATCAGCATGACATAGATGTGTGAACGTGTGATCAATGGTAAAGGGAATTTCATGTGCTAGGTGATGCTGTGAATGACCTAGGTGGATGTCATGGTGATGGCATGATGTAGGAATATGGCCTAATTTACAATATTAAAATCACTACAGTCTTTCCTTGCGTAGAGTATTACAATACTTTTTATCTGTATTTATATGTACTTGAATGAAGTCGACAGGAGAATAAATTAACATTTTATTCTAAAAAATTAGAGTTGAGCCGTGCTAATCTCGCCACATTATTTGCAACTTCCAGCTAGCAGCAATAATCAAAGTTAACGCAATTTTTTACAACAGAGTTTTAAAGGAACCATTGGCAGGGCAGATATTGCTGTGAACTGGCTCAAGATAATGAAGGTCGCTAGATTTGCTGAGATCGAGGCAACAAGCTTCGTAGGTCATAAATGTTTCAGAGTGAGGCTGCTAGGATGTTCTGAGGGTGAGGCTATGATCATGACATCATATGATTTATAGTTTGTGTTTCTATCATCAAAATTCTGGGTCATTAGACTTGTTTCTAATATTAATCTAATGTTAATCTAATATAAATCTAATGTTAATCTAATATAAATCTAATGTTAATGTTAATGTTAATCTAATGTTAATGCTAATCTAATCTAATCTAATCTAATCTAATTTAATCTAATCTAATCTAATCTAATCTAATGATTTTAATGCTACAACAACGATTTTATTTGTATACTGTTTAGCTTGCGAAGGTAGTTTTTAGGACAATGCCAAACTATGCTTATCGAGCAATATCCTGTTTCTTCCTCTCGTTGTGACCACGCCTCGTGATTCCTCCATCTCAAGTTACAGAGGGCTGACTCACTTTATGTGAAAGTTCATTCAAACCACACTACTGTGTGAGGAAGCTCTGCCACCCTGACCACTGAGCCATCCACACACAATTGACCACACCGTTACATTGCCAATAAACGTTGCAAAACATTTATGAAGTCCTATATTGTCACAATCTGTTGTTTTCAAAAATATTTTGAACAGAACTGTACCAATAAAGTTACCCTTAATTTTACAGTGCCAATTCAAGGTGGAGAGCCGAGAACTAGAGTTTTAGCTGTTAAAAAAAATCATGTGCTGGTTGATGTGGAGGTAAATTTGTCAATAAAAGTTATTTACTTAGTTGTGGATGTTTATGTTTTTATTTTTCTTTTAATTGGCAATTTTCCAAACATTCAATACTTTGATGTATCGAGATTGCAGCAAGCAAAATCAAGGATAATGATGTTCCTTTTCAAAATTCAATCAGAAGACAGGCTACATTTTTTAATTTTAATGCATTTGAAACACACAACTTTTCACAAAAGAAAGATCGATTTTATGTGGTGCAATTGTCTTTATTTTGTGCTGTTAGGTCTCACTCTACCTTTGCTTCTAAAAGCTTAGTTCCGGGAGTGAAAATCTTTCTAGAAGCGCTTAAATAAAAACAACAGTTAGAAGATTTCTTGGAACAACTTTAAGCCGATGAGCTAAACATTGGAACGTGGTGTGTTTATGTACTGTACTTTATTTACGTCTATGAACGTAATTATTACTTTATTCTAGTAATGTAATGTCAATTCGGTTGTTTCTTCAGATTCTTGCTTTTTCTTTTACAAATAGGAACTGTTATCAAAGGTAGAATTTCTTTGGAAGCACCTACTAATTGGCAAGGACACATGATAAGCGAGTATACCTTGATCGTTGTCAAAACTCCATATGAATGACATTTTAGTGTTTGATTTGTTTCTTTGGTGTTTCTCCCTAGCTGCCAACCAGTGCCAATCAATCAGCGAATAACACAATTCTACTGAAGTACGCTTGTGTTAACAGCAGTGACTCCAACCTCTGTTTCGACTTAACTGAGAAAGAAATGGTATTTACAGTTCATGGGAACACCACACTCAATATCAGTAGCCTCGCCCCTGGAATGAGGTACAAAGGAACAGTTCAGCTTGTATACGAACAAAGCGTCAGTCCGAAGAGAGCATTCGAATTTATGACAGAAAGAATTGGTAGGAATTCTACTACGTTCCTTATTCGAATTCTTGCATTTTTAAGTATGTAGTGTTGTATGCCAATGTGTAGGAAGGGCAGAAGTTTTAAAAAATCTCGAAAAGCAAGAAAAGTAATGAAATTTCACAAGGAGCAGGTTAACACTATAATGTCGACGTTTATCAGTTGCCCTGTAACGCACCAATGAAATCTTTATTAGATATTACTTTCATAGTTTCTACCATAGTTTGTGTTTGCATGTTTTCCAAATTACGACTTTGTACGAAGGAGCAAAAATGGCATGGAGAACAAGGCCAATACTTTTGACAAGCAAGTGACGGGGGGTTTAGTTTTTATGCTTTAGAATGTCAAAGGTGGTTTAGGTACAGAAAAAATGTGAAGGATGTGCAACAGCCAAAACAGACTGTGCGCGTGGTACTAATGCGAGTGGAAGGTGCGATTCAGTCAAGTTTGTCTGTATTATGTTCAGTTTCACTCCTTGAAGCCAAAAACAGACTTTCTTTTTGGTACTGCAGATTATGAGTGACGAAGAACCAAATGACTTATTCCATTTACTTTATGAACCAACTGCCATTCCCTCAACTACTGGATGTTTTTACAACATTGTGTTAAAGTCAGTAAAAGAAACATTATGCTTGAGTCGTTTCTATGTACTAGGAAAATGTCAAATTTTTGAAATCTTTTGATCTCTAGGCACTACAGTACAGTCAACCAAGCAGATGCCTTATATGTCGAAAGCATCATTCAGTGGGTCTGGTCCATCAATTAGTAACGATGTATCAACAGACATAGCTTTATTTCAATCTGTATACAGGAATACACAAACGGAAGCAATTGTATTTGATGGGTTGATATTGGCCTCTCATGGTACAGAATATGCAACATTGTTGACGAGTCAGGCCAAGTTAAGTGATTCAGATGTTCCTGTGGCAACATTCCTGCCAAGTTTCAGTGCAGAAAGTGCTACAGAAATGAAAACTACAAAAGGTTCGAGAGATAAAAATTATAGTTCTGCAAGTGCTAGATTACCTCACGTTCCAGAGGGTACGCCAATGATGCATGACTCAAACAACACCCCTTTTCTAATGCCAACAGAGTTCACTGCTGAATCTACTAGCTTTGCCAAAATTTTAAATTTGCAAAGCAGTTTATCAGCCGCCTTTGTTGACAGACAATCAACGAAATTGTATGCCTCGGGCTACGAAAACACATTGAAAAGCAGATCAGAGCAGTTACACACAGTTCATGGTACTTTAGGGATAAGTTCATCAACTCGTGTTAACGAAACATACACACAACGAAGCATTGCTATCAGCCTACGTCTCCCGAATCTCTCTTCATCGAAATTCCTCAATGCTCTTCCCAGTGAATATCCTCCGCCATCTACAGAAATCGCAAGTGCAACGAGAACGGAATATTCTTCAGACCAAAACCATAGAGTTACGTTTGTTGAATATGTAACTCCTTGTTGGATCACGTACTATATCAACGCTCCATCATCTTTTGGTATCCAGTCAGCTAATTATACGGCACAAGTGGAAAGTGGCATAACATCAACAATAAGCTCAGAATATGTCAGAAATATGTCCCAAACGATTTCAGTATCATCACCAAAACTCACTGGAGCAAAAACAAGCGATGTAATGTATTTTCCTTCAAGTATTGCCTCTCAAGTCTCATTGACCAAGACTATGATTACGTCATTGATGGCGTCATTACCTAGAGGGTCTGCTTCCTCCTTCATCTATGACGTCAGTGAAGATATAGAAGGCCATACAGCATCGTCTTCTCAAACATCTGCTTTTACGACGCAAGCAATAGACACCGTATCTAGTTCCGTAAACTGGAGAAAAACGCCAAATAATTTGAGAACATTGCCTGCCTCAAGACACAGCACGGGTTTTATCAGCTCTAAAACTGATGGCACATTTATCAATTCCTCTAACCTGAGATCAAGCAGCCAAAGCAAAGCAACATTAACGATAACATCTACCATTGTTACAGATCCTTGGACTGGTGTAAATGTTATCAACAGAAAGAGGAGGGAAGTTTTACCATACAGCCCTTCTATAATGCCATCCTTTGCGTCCTCTCACAATATGTACCTTTCGACTGATGTAATAGCTGGGGGACTGAAAATGATGAGTGCTAGGGGCACGCAGAGCCAATATACAGTGGGTAATACTTTTGCATCCATGGCTGAAAGTATGAAGTTAATACTGACGTCAACACTCGGTTACTGCTCAGTCAGCTTATCTGAAAGAGAAACCATTCAACCTGTAGAGTTTTTTACTGCATCCCATAGCAATACTGTTTTATCAACAGACAAATTGTTTCCCATCACTTCCAGCCTTCAGCCAATTGAACCCAGGCCTCAGCCAAGTAGCTCCCAATCTCAAAATCCAAGCCTTCCATTATCAGCAGCAATTGCAAACGACATCCAATATGATTCTAGTATAGATTCTCATGTTGAAATGACACAAGGTGCTTTTTTCTCTGCAACGCCTCGGCAACCTCAAAGCAACATTAACGGAGGCTCTGCACAAAGGAACAACACGGTGCTTGAAACGAATAACGGAGTTTCCACGCATATAAAGGTGACGACGTCACATGTTAAGGTTTTGAAATCCCAGTCTACATCAACTTTCATTGACTCATTTGCAACTATCCAGCCAGCAGGGGACATTGAAGAGAATTTCACCTTAGCACTCTCTTCTATTTCTGCTCCTTTGAACCAGAAGAAAACAATTAGTACACCAATGATTTTGGAATCATCTTTGAGTACAAAAGATGTTACCAGTTCAGCATCTACTTTCAGTTCCCGGGATACAATTTATCATACCTCCCAACAAGCCTCTATATATGTGACGTCACAACAGGCGTATCCTTCTCCAAGCATAAATGAACTTATAACCCCAACACTTGTTTCACCGTCTTTGCAAACGCCAAAACTAAGTAAGATGGAAAACACTAGCTTTATTGGCATCCAAACTGACATAAATTCTGCTGATAGATTTCCACTGTCTTCAACTCTGCCAAAGCAAAACAGTTACAATGAAACTTATTCTGATTTGAAAGGCAGTAGCAGCAGTATTGTTTCTACTGTCCAACCAACACTTTCTTTTGCATCTTCAGAAGGTTGGCAATCTGATGGCCTAATGTCTACAGATAGTTTTCAGCATCCTGGGGACGAGTTTCTACAGTCGAATGTCTCGTTTCCAGTAAATGCAACGAGCAGTACAGTGTTTTTCTCGGTACCTTCAGCTACACCAGACAGCACCTACCAATCTACCGCTGAATCTTCTATATTGTCTCCTCTCATTGGGGAATCTCTATTGATTTCACCAAAAGCAACATTCCAGCAGGAATTTTCGTTGTCTCTGTTCAACATAACCGAGTTTTCTTTGATGCAGTCTTCATCTGCTTTTATCCAGTTATCGGTAAATTTTGGCAGCGAAAATTTATCGACGAATTATCAGCTTATGGAAACAGAAACTTTGAATTCTATTTCAGAAATGACTACGGACTTACTAGCAACATCAAGCAGCCAAAAACCGTCGATATCCGACTCATTGCAGGTTGCTTCCACGTCACATTATTTCAAAGAGGCACCGCAGTTCGCCCATCCCAGCCTGTCGGTTTCCAGCCCAAGCATTGTGAGTACAAACCAGAACCAGACCTTGCAATCAATCCCGTATCTGAAAAGCAAATCCACGGGTGATACTTCATTCGCTACTGTAGCTATCGAGAACACACTGGTCTCTCAATTCATATCACAGTTTCCAAGTGCCAATACCGCTGAAAGCCAATCAGTTTTTCAAGGAAACATTTCAGATTACTCAGAAAGAGTTTCACGTTCCTTATTTTCTCCTGTAACAACTGAGTATTTTGAATCTGTAGCTTGGACGCTCTCAACAGCCAAAGAACCAGCCTCACAGATAATAACGGACCTTTCTCCAACTGCCCAAAGTAAAGCACATACTGAGATCAATTTTCTGCCAAGCCCATCATTGGAAAAATTAACAACCATTAATGGTGTCGACTCGCTCAGCAGTGACTCACAGACAAGCCCTCAACCTAGCACATCTTCTGTAGTGAGGCACAATCTCACCGTCGATACGAAGTTACAAGACTTAAGTTTGACATACATTCAAAGCTCGTTTACTTTAGCATTGACACAGAGCAAAGCCCACAAAGTGGTCAATATTTCTCTCAGCTCGTCTTTAGATTCGATCGAAACCAGTAAAAGTGCTGATTACCTCAGCAATGGCTCACAGACAAGCCTTCAGTATGATTTATCTCTCGCCAGTATCGGTCAAAACTCAAGTTTCACAAACGTCTCGCGTTCAACTACATCAGCTTTGGCACAGAGCAAACCCAGCGCTGTGATCACGATTTCCCCGAGCTCCTCTTTGGAGTCTATTAAGACCAATCAGAGTACCAACGTCCTTAGCATTGGCTCACAGACAAGCCTTTTATATAGTATTTCATCATCTAGCGTTGGTCAGCACTCAAGCTCCGTCACAGACAGTGCATTTAGAAACACAAGTTCCACATTCACTTCAACATATCTACCAGTGACACCAGGATTGTTCTTTTCTTCAACAATAGACCAAGTTACGAACGTGGATCAGCAGTTATTCAATGCAACATCTACAGTGGCTGTACCAACCAAATTCCTAGCATTCAAAAGCTCTGTTACTGTTTCGAAAGACAATGTCGCCCCTGAATCCAGTGCAAGTCTCTTTGTTTATCTTTCTGAAGCACCATCTATTAACAGTAGGAAATTGAGCCTTCAGAATGTCTCCATTGGAATATTTTCTACAGTTCTCAATACATCTGCTGAAAATGCAAAATTTTCATTATCAAAGCACATCGACCAATCATCATCACCGAAAGAAGTCAGTTCCAGGAAAATATTCCAAGAAGCTGTATCATCGATTCCAGTCGTTTCCGTTTCTAGTGATCTTCATAAAGACACAATGACAGCGCCAATTTTTAAAGCAACACCTTCTCAAGTTATTTCCTTGGCATCAATTTTTACAAATGCTTCACATTCTATAGCTTCTCCTGCCATTCCTGAGTTGTCTAAATCCGCTCTTCGACCGGTTTCAGTATCCACCGAACCTACAAGAAAATTATTACCTGACCAAAGTTTAGCTACCTTGGAAATTTCGCAAAGAAAAGCTGGTTATGCGACAACAATTCAGCCTAGCCTGTCCTCAGGATTCATCCAAACTGATAGCAATTTTGAGTCGGGAAGAAGTTTTGCGGAATCGGGCACAACCAGACTGCCTATACCTGTCTCTAGTGTCTTGGAACTGCAAAGTGTGGACATGAATTCAAGGTTAAATCAACGACGGACTGTGAGTTTCAGTGCTAGATCAAGCAATATCAAAGGGAATACGAGCACTGTTTTGTCCACTTCACCTTCATCGTCTTTTTCCAGCATACACACCAACGCAAGTATCGTTTCTTTACTCCAGAAACGACTCTCGCAGCGTACCCATCAGTTATCATCTCAAAATGAATCTCCAGCAACAATTTCACCAGCGGGAACCAAACGTCTCTATGAATCGCCTGCTGTAAACATTTCATCGAGCCTTGCTATCAATGAACATATGACGTCAAACATAAATTTTGTAAAAAGTACAGTTAAAGTCTCTTCTACAACATTATTGTCGAGAGTTTTGCCTTCCTCTCCCTCCATGTCAACCATTCAAGCTCTAGATTCAACCAATTCATCAGCAGCTTATAAATACTTGCCAGTAACGTCAAATCTGCTTGTCTTTGCAAAGAGTACAATACTCGGAGTAGACTGGGCTACAGTGACGTCACAATCCCAGTCCTTGCTTACCACACCTCTGTCAGTACCAAGTAGAGTACCTTCATCAAGCCTGGTTACTCGTTCGGTTTCAAGCATAACAACATCATCGTTCTTTCCCCTAACATCAATTCCTCCTACCGTGTATGGCCTGGCTTACGTGCCAATGGAAGTACCAATAACAAAGGATGTCTCAAGCGTGTCCTATCTGAACTCTCTCGAGACAAAAATCATTGCAACCTACAACCTTCTACGTTTCAAAAGGAAAAAGAGAGACGTGACGCTAAATGGAAATACTGCGAAGGTAAGGCTTTATTCTGCAACACGCATTAGGAATATCCATCTTTAAATTATCCCAGTTTATTTGAAGAACTCCCCATCACAAAGACCAGTAAGCCAAAGAAAACGTCTGAAAATTGCCAACTGAGAAACTGACGACTTTACGACAGAAGCGGGTGGAGTCAAATTACTTACTTACTTACTAATACAACTGAATCCTTATTTAGGAAGCTCTTCTGTCCTCCATAAAAAATCTTTTCTAAAGTGAAAGCGTTCATTTGCGTTCATCAGATCTTGTCTTGTGCCATATGTGCACCAAATAGGTAAATCAAATCGTAGCATCTTTACAACTGTAGTGGGCTGTTAACATCAACATTCATGCTCTCCCATGATCTTTTCCTTCTAGATTATCATCTTGTCACGCAGAGGAACTACTGGGTTTGTTGACGTTGTGTTTTATGTATTGGAAAGGAACACTATGGTTGCAGCTCAGAGGACCGTGGATACCCTGAATCAGATGACACTTCAGGCTCTTACTCAGAGGTTTGGAGACACGGTGAGTTATTTACCATGAATTGACAAGATTTTCATAAGATTTTCTCGATCTTTATTCGCTAAATTCATATCCTCTTTTCCCTACCGATAACCTTAAAGTGCGGCGTTTTGTCCTCGTTAGGTTCTTGGGCCTGTTGTGGTTTACGGCACAACAACAGTGGCAGCAACAACAACAGCAATAGTGTCCACCCACTGGCTTCTTGGCACTGTTTTTCTTAACAACGACCCAAATCGAAACCTGTCTAGCTCTCATAACATTGCATTGTTCGAAAAGAAGATTGCCGAGTTCTATAAAACTGATGGCACAGCAACAGCGAAGGTTCGTTTCCTTTCCCCGTGTCTCTTAGACAGTAGCGTAGCGAGGGTGGTAAGATTGGGGAGGCAAATTTTGAGACAATCCATTTGTAATCAGCATACTTTATATACAGCTGGAAAAGAGTTCTGTTGCAGGAGTTGATGGAAGCTAGGAAAGGCTGGTTGGGATGACAGAAGGCTGAAGACAAATGGGAAAAATATGATATAAATTAGAATACATCTGTGATGAAATGTATGTTGTTCTTGACTAAGCATGTCTAAAATTGTTACCGTGTTGTTGCTGAAGATTGAGGTCGGGAATCCGTGATGAGAAACAGTTTTCACGTGTCACTTAGGTCCTTTTTCTTTTAGGTAAACTTCCGAATTCTTGAGCCTGCAAATATTTTCTACATCGAGTTTTTCGTCAGGCATAGTGGAGTTTTACAGTCTGGTGACGTCATCGAAACATTCTTCAGAGGAAAAACACTTGCCGCCCTCAGCGCCTCGATTTCATGGACCGTAAGTCTTAATAGCCTTGTTTTAAAACTTTATCCATTAAAATATTCTAATTATGGAGCCTTTGCATGTTGGTGATTTTGATTAAGGTAACTTTTGAAACCAGCTAAATTGATTTAATTTCACCCTACAAAAACATCATGGAGAGTTAGATTTTAAGTATTAACTGATTTTGTATGAGATATCAATCTTCTTCTTGATTGATCATTAAAGCTATGCTTCATTAATTTCATTAATTTCCATGAAATACCAGGTCATTGCGTTGCCCTACTCCATAAGTAACATCAAATCAACAGACGCTAATCACGTGAAAATGGTCCTAAAAGTTGCTTCAGGCACCCAGATCGTGACACAAGGTTTCAAAGATTCCATTTCTACGAAAATAACCATGATGTACCGGGAGGCGAAGTATGAGCAAATTGGCGTTCAAATTCGTGGCAGTGTCACTACATTCGTAAGTAAATTCTTTAATGTAACAGGAAAACTTATTAAATTTGTAATGCTACTTGCATTCATTTAGTATCAGAGTTTTATTCAACCATCGTCAGTGGAATTTTGAAAGTATACGACGGTTTTGAATGGAGAGCTGCAAGATTTATAGTAGCCTCTTTGCAATTGTCAGTAGTGTCTAATGTTTTCACGAGAGCTCTCTAAAATGCAACAAGTTTTTGAAATGGAAGCTGTGATTGCTGTTTTTGTAGTAAGGCAAACTGTTTGTTAGTATAGCATAACACTATTAGTTATCAAAAAGGTGGGACATTACTTTCAATTCTGAGACTCATCTATGAGAGGGTACAGTTAGATGGTTCTGGAGGGTTTTTTAATTGGTAACAATCATTACTCGAAACGAGTAGAAATGCTTTGTTTTATTGCATTTTTGTGTATGTTTCTTTTGACCATGTGTATCCTTCTTTGCAACATATATGCATCAATTGTTTTTCTAGATTGTCTCTTTGACTTTGCCTCAAGCTGACCAAGGAAAGATCGTCTTTTTCATCCTTGACAAGGGGCAAGTTCTTCTGGCGTCAGCACTTGTTGATATTTTTGCCAAATTGTCGTTAACCAGAATGGCAACAATTTTAGGCCTTGAGGTGAGATGCTTCCTTTAGCTATGAAATAATTAACCATAAAACCGCAATGCTGCTTGAAAACATCTAAAAATTAACCTTCAGTGGCTATACGTTTGTTGCTTTTGAGTGCACCACTACAAACCATGCTTTAGAATATCGGGGCAATACCTTCCACTTGTGGTTACATAACTTACTTTTCGTTCTCGGATATCAATTGTTATGTGCACTCTACGAGAAGTGTCAAATATATATGCTATTTTATAGTATGCCAGGGCTGCGTAGCAGCTTTGCAGCCAGATGCTGCACCAAGGGGTATTTTCAGTAAGAAATTTTGGTAATTGTTAACAATGAATTCTAGAAGATTTTCTTTATCATGGCCCTCTACCACGAGGTTCAGAGCGCCGTTACGAGGTTCTAAACCAGGATTAAGTGGTAATATTTTGGTAAAATATTCTAAACCAGGATTTTGTTTATATTTACTTTTTCTTTAAGACATTCAATAATTTAAAATTATTAAATTATTGTTAAATGAAATTTTAAAATTATTAAATTATCGTTAAATGAAATTTTGAAATTATTAAATTGAATTATTAAAATTATTAATAATTTAAATTTTTAAATTATTGGACAACTTAATTTTAAAATTTAAGACATTCCTTTTTCTTTTTAAGACTTACTTTTGTATCCTCTGTATCTTAAAATTCGCGCTCCCAGGGCACTATTACATAATTTCAGAAAGCAGGCAGTGGAATAATGTGACATCTTACTTGCAGGTTCTTTCCCGTCCAGCTCTTGTGACGTCACTGATTCCAACTGTAACTTCAAAATCGGAATCTTATATCTGGATAATAGCAGTCTCCGTGGCTGCATTTCTTCTTGTGCTTCTGGTCATCACATGTCTTTTCTATAGATGGAAAAATGGCCGACCTGGCGAGAAAAAGAGTGCTATCACCAAAGATCATATACAAAGGGTGGATTTGCCTTCCAAGGCTGATTTAGAGTTAAAGGAATTGCGTGTACGTTTCGACATTATAATTAATTGCTTCCCCTTAATTTTCCACTTCTTTTAGATAGCAAATAACCGTGGCACAAGAGGCTCTTGAAGTGGATGCCACGAGCTTAAGGGCTTTTGAGAATAACCTATTCTGGGCCTGTGTTTGTGTTTTGTCCAATTTTTGGCTTCTAATGTAGGCAGTTTTTATCACACTCTTGAGATTTTTGGAGCAACGGAATAAGGTTACCGATAAAAATAACGATTGAAGCTATCAAAGTCGACTTCTAGTCTTCATTTTACGATCTTCGTGATTCAGTTATCCTTGGTTAAGTCATTTCGAAATGAAATAGGCCCTATTGTCATAATTTTCCAGATGAACAGTGACGTTACGATGTATGCTCAAGACGAGTATCATGGAACAGGACGCAAGAAGCCGGTCAGTTTTGCATCCAACAACAACAACAAAGACCGCATTCGTTCCAAGCGCCGCAAAGTTCGCAAACCATCTGATGCTACATTTGTAAGCAGAGCGGCGACCAGGTATAATTTGATAGCATGTTAGATTTGTGTCTCAGTAGACATTTAGGGAAATGTTTTTTGCTTCTTTTTCTTTTGAGACAAAACTCTTTACAGGGAAAGTCTTAAAGCCTAAATCTGCCCCTTATATTGTTTAAGTCCTCATATATGCCCATTAGCAGAAAGGTTTATTACTTTAGGCACCATGGTATCCTGTTTATGCATTTTTTGTCAACATTTCAATCATGTAGCTTAATTCGAGATTTGACACACAATAAACGCTATTGATAATTCCGGTCAACATCTTCAGCCCAATATTTTGCAAATTTGAAACATGTCTACTGAGACACAAATTTGAAAAAGCCGCCATTGTGTAGACAAAAGGAGTTCGTTTTCTCTCTTGGACTCCATTGGTAATTTTTCTTTAGGCTCGCGGCACTGATTGGTCAACTATACCGGTCTTGTGCTTGCGTTTTTCTGATTGGCCTATTTTGATCCACAACTGGGTAGATATTTTTCAAACGTGTTTTTTCGGAACCTATTCTGACGTTTTATGCTCTGAGGAGTGTCAGACGAAAAAGCTTTAAGTATGTTGTAAAATGTTTGCTTTTTTCAAAGCCATTTTCAAATTTGAAACATGTATACTTTTTTATTGCATCGTATAAGCCCTGTAAATTCCTATCATGATATCATTATTCCACTGGTACTAAAAATATAGAGCGTTTGTTTAGAATAACGCCTAAAATGAATCTTTTCCAATTTTTATTAAGATCACAAATGGAGAATGGCAATCTAAGATTTCTTAAGGACAACACCAGCGTCAGTTCTTCGATCCAAAGCTATGACTCTGAAACCAGCTCGAGTGGGTACCTTCGAGCTAGAGCCACCCCCGTAAAACATTCGAATCAACCAATCAACACCAAGGAGCACCGTAAAAAAGCAGAGACTCCCCGTGTCTCCGAACAAGACCTTTCCAGCGAAGATGTGTCATATGAAAACTATGCGAAGGAGGATGACCACTTGTATGAATCAATCAAACAGCTACGCAAGACCGTGGTATGTTATGTGACGTAATGTTACAGTATCTGCAAACGCAAACAAGATTTATTCTCTAGGAAAGCTTCTGAGATGATTATTCATTAAAAAGCTTTGTTATTGATATTTAAGTTATACTAGAATATGTTTTTACCTCCATACTGAGTAATTTTTGTTTCTGTAGCTAATTTTTTACAAGAAGGATAAGAATACACACGTCTTTAGAAAGTCCATTTAAGTTCCTTTGATTTTGAAAATGAAGTCTTTTTCTGAAATTGTTTAAACATATGTGCGCCTTTTTAAAGGAGATGCAAAAAGCTGCATCTACTGCTGTAAAATTACCCCCTGCGAGGCAGGTTACGTATACTGATGTGAGGCCAAGGAAAGAGACTCCTTCGCAGCAGATGGTTATAGAAAATGCAGCGTATGACAGTCGCTCAGAGTTGAACAGAAAGCTTTATCTTTCAACGAAAGATGATGAAAATAGGATAACCAAGGTAACCAATTAACCATATCCATATTCTCTTGTTACCGAAGATTACACGGCACAAGGGGATATCACTAGTTTTCTTTTTATAGTAAGCACTTGATTCAATTGTATTCAAAAGATACACTTTTTGTAGGAAACGCAACAAACGGCTGCGGAATTGCCCCCTGTGAGGCAGCTTAGATATATCGATACGATGTCAAAGAACGAGGCTCCACTGCAGCAGAGGTTTAAAGAAAACGCAACGTACGTTAGCATGTTTGATATGGAGAGGATACCTTCCGGTCATGAAAAAGAAAACGAGGATTTACAGTCCATACCAGACCTGACGGTACGATACCTTAAGACTTGAGCTCCACTTGGAGACATTTTTTGCTCAGCGTTTTTAAATTTTATTGCAGATTGTTGGCAAAAAGTCACTTTGGGAGTACGATTATCCCGCTTCCCTTGTTCATGAATTTACAATGGATTTATTGCCGTAAACTGAGATTGTCAATGAAAGAATATCATTAATTGTTTGTTCCTTGACATGTTACCTCTTTTATTGAAGCAGCCCTCTAAAACAGTTTGCATTTGTTTCCCATTCTTTTCACCATCTATTCATATGCAATGTTTTGGGACAAAATTTGCAGAGAATTATGTTATTAGCTGAATCGATAAATTAATATACTTGATTATATAGTTGTGATCAACATTACCATTTTTCACAGGCAATTCGCTGAATTATAGTGGAATAAAAAACAATTGTTTAGAGCTAGGAAACTAGAAAATGAAACATCTTTGATAACATATGTTTCGATTTTACAGGCTCACCAAAATTACTTATACTGTTGAAACGCAAAAAAATATGAAATATAACATCCTTTTCCATTTACAGATTGCATATGCTTTGAAACAGAAAGCAGAAGTTGAACGAAGCAAAAACAAATTGAGACAGAAAGAGAAGAAGTTATCAATACAGAGGCATATGGCGGCCAAAGACCACCAGTTTACCGAGGCTGAACATTCTTCAGATAACTGTGTATTAACAACAAAAGTGGGCGAAAAGTCAATAAAAAGACCAAAACGTCGGTGGAAGAGTGGCAAGGTCGATGTTGCTGGTTATGAAGAGGTGCCTGAAAAACCAGCTGTGAAGCTGAACAATTTTTTTAAACTTGATGAGCCTTCAGCCACAGATCTAGTTGACAAAGTATGTGAACCTCCATTTGATTATATTATGGATTTCGAGCCTCGATTTCAATGTTTCAGATACCAAATTTATTTGATTAGCCAATAAACAATGTGTATTGCTATCAACATATTCTAAAGTTTTCTTCACAATTTTCACGACACCAATTTTCTTCACAATTTCGTATTACATTCTTTGCTATTAATATAATTACCTATTTTGATCGCAGGATAATACCGAGTCTAAAAACACAGTCTTTGCTCCATCTACCGACCTGGATGACGTTAAACTGAACGAAGCCAAACAGAAAATTCATGGACTTTTGAATGACGCATTTTCAATGATACCAGGAAGTAGAGTTGGGTTTTGGAAAAAGGGAGAAGCTTCTAAGGATAAAGTTCAGATTTATGAAGATTCCTTCACAGAGCAAAAGGAGACAGCTGATTTCAGTGAAGCTCCTCCAGATATGAATTTCGGTGAATGTAAGCATTTTTATGTTGTTCCAAGCAATATGCATTCGGTTTGAGAAGCTTTAACGTAGCATTTCATTGTTGTGATACCTCTGCCGAGGTCACAAATGTTACCTAATACAGATAGGTAGTATTGGAAGTGAGCGAACAAATGACATTTGCCGCTGCTACAGACCAACATATCAAGTTATTTTGTAAATGATTTTGAAATGTTGGACCTAAACTAATAGAGACAGTCCTCAGATATCATAAGGACTTAAGATATTCTTTAGAACAACTATTCTTTGGTTATGCAAGCATATTATGGAGAAAGGCAATCTTCATTGCTTGCTCGTTAAGTTCAGAAAATGTAGGTAGAAATAACAAGTTTATATTTTAAGATCACTGCCTCAGAAACGACAGGTTATGAAAGTTATCTAAATTTTTGAAATATTTTTGATTAAAACTCCACTTTTTCCTATTCCTAGATACTCAGTTATCAAGAACTCCAAACGATTCAATTTCATTTCACGATATACTCTTGCAAAGACCTATGACTAGTCCGCCTCCATGGCAGCTTGCATCCCCCTCTTCCACTCGACTGCTACCGCAAGGTTTAAAAAGACCATTTGGAGGTAACAAAAGCGAAAGGTATCTAAGGTGAGTATTTAAATTCACAAATGATAAATTCTTGAATATTTCTTTACTGAGATTCAATAAAAGCAAGCAGCTAATCATCTGATAAAGTTCTCTTAGGTAAACGACGAGCTGTTGTTGAATGGAGGACCCAGACTTGTCTTTGAATACCTAGACCAGCACCTTTTGTTTTGAGTAAAGACAATTAGTCATGCAGCTACGGAAGATACTTTTAGAATAGGATATTTTTTAGATACAATATGCAGTTTACAATTTGACGCCATCTGTAGTTGACTGATGTTGAAAGGGTCATTGTGAATTAGAAATTATTGTAGGGCACTTTTCATAGCTGCGTCAGTTCTGTGTTAACCCATGTGATACTTTGGATGATGCCTCATAACCGATTGTCTTTAGGTCGTTGCCTGATCTACCGAAAGACATCGGGATAAAAAGCTACTTTGTTGCAATTCACAAGCATTTCCTTTTTCTCAGCAAATACAAAAAGTGATAAAGTTTAACCCCAAATATGGGATATGATATACAAGGTGCAGCCAAATGGTACCAGAAAATGGGATAAGAGTGAGCGAAGTATTCTCTTCAAAATATTTTCTTTTTCAGTACACTTCCCCAAGCCCCACAACATGCACCGCCACAACTCTACAAAATTTCACCAGCACCGATGCCGTACGTTCTAACCCCTGCGCCGGAGCAGCATGTATACTTAACACCAGTGGCTCGCAGCTTTGAAAACCAAGTACGTGATTAACTGTATTATGAAAATGTTTTGCGTAAGAAGACACTCAGCAATAACGTCCTTATTTAATCAAAGTTACTGTTTGCAAGTCTGTCCTATTATGCTCAATGCCGTATAGGCAGAGCTGTACACACTTAATACAATCAGTACCAAACAGTTGCCCGTTCGTCGCATTAATCGTGAAACTTGTAGTAGCAACATAAGAAGCGTCCTGTTCAATACACCAAAAGCGTGTAAGGTTCTTTTCTTGGAACATTTTCATTGTGATCTGGGCTAGCACTTTGGCGCAGAATCTTGGGTGTCTCATCATAATTTATTGTTCAGGGGAAAACACCCTCTTCAATAAAAACATTTTATGATTGGCCAGGCAAAGAATTGGTTCTCAAACCCAACGTGCTTAATCAACGAAAAATAAAAAGACAGAGCAGCTTCAAAAGTCTTAGGTCCCGCTTTGGGGGATTCACTTTATCCAACCAGACGACGATATTGCTAGGAACCGTTTTCGTGGAAGGCTGCTAAATCACTTAATTGAAATAGAAGACATTTCAAATAGAATTTTAATCGTTGATCAAATTTTTTATTATCTATTCTTCTTTTCTTACTATGGCCATTTCCTTAGTTAAAAATACGATTTTTCATGAGTTGCTGAGAAAATTGCATGCTTATTCTTTTAGAAAAATAGCTCTGTTGTTGTCATGCTTATTCTTTTAGCACGAAAAATTTCTTAATCTCAATTTTTAAAGATTGGTTTTTAAGCAATCAACACTGTCAAAAGTTCTTTCTTGGCAATATGCTGTTTAAGGTATATGCCATGGCTCTTTATTCGCCTTTACCTGAAATATTTCATTTACAAGTTGAGTTATATCACTGTATTCAATAATATATTGTTTTTTTTCATTTTGAGCCATAAAAATTTCATCGAAGTTTGTACTTGTTTTCTCTGTTACAGCTGTTCAGTTCGTTAGAAGAAAACGAAGAATCTTTCGAAAACGCTCCGTCAAATGATGCATCATCTGTAAACCAAAGCCATATTCCGGCTGACGATAAACATTTTAGCATCCAAGAGCTCTCGACAGATAATTCTCAAAATCCACAATCACTTGTACAGTATATCAAAAAAGAACTTCTAAAGTTAGCTACATCAAACAGAGCAAAATCTTATCAACAACAGACGGAGATGATTTGATCACTTGTCTGGATAGCAGCCACAGCAATCCTGGATTCGGTGCATGAAAATTCTTCACCTGAGGTGTTTAGAACTAGACAGCATTTCAAGGTTTAAAATGTATTTAAAGATATTCTAAAAAGTTGATTGTATTTTTTACAGATCTGCTATGCCTCCTAATAATTCCATGTTTTGAATTTGTCATACTTTTAGCAGGGAATAGATTTTAAGAATGGCATCAATAAAAGAAGACATTTTTAGACATTCTTCAGATTTTTATTTGAACTTTTTCTGATATTTTATTTCATAAGGGGTGTCTAATGAACAGGCACGCCGGAGGCTGCAGCCCCTCCCCCCTTCACTTTTTCGCTAAACTGTTATATCAAGGTTGTAACAGCTAAATTGGGCCTTCTTAAGCCTTCTTTCGTTGATGAATTAAAACTGATTTATAAGCGTGAGGTCTAGTGTCTTCGAGAGATTTCTCCAAACGGTATAAAGGGCCTTTGTTAGGTTTATCAACCTAAATTTTTCACTTCTGTGTAACACATTGCAAGTTACTGCTAATATTATCCCTTATTAGAAAAGGATGGAAGACCAAGTCTTTTACATATTTCTGACATATTCCTAGTGTATATATGAATATAAACAAATCATGAACAGGTGATATCCTGAAAGCCCCTGGAAGAAAAAACATCATAGGACTCAGCACTCTACCTGCAAATAAAGAAATTGCAGGAACCTATAAATCCCATAACATAATCTTTAATATGTCAAGAGGGCTCCAGAAGCTTAGAATGATATTTCCGTTTGTTATCAAAGAGCAGTAATGAGTTTATCTTACGAGCTGAAAGCAACTCAAACACAACTCTCTGGTAGATCATCTGCAATATAGAATCGTTAATATACTTAATTTTAACTTTAACTGTATATATGTATTCGTGTTCTTATGGAATTATTGTTTGTATTGTGTTTGTAGCCTGAAGAGATTTTGCGTACATATTATAAATTTAAAAGTAGCAATGAAAATATTATGGCATTCTTAAGATCTGAAAAGTAATGAAATCTTATCCAGATCGAGAGTTGAAAGTTTTATTCTAATCGCATACTATTTTTATTTTTGCACAGTTGCTTAGTGCTTTGAGAGTCTCTTCAGCGTCAGAGACAAACTTTTCCATCAATTTTAGGAACTTTATCAGTATAGCGTACTTTTCAGAAAACCTTCAGCCTCTCGACATTATGGCTGCGCTATTTTTGAAAAAAATAAAGCAAAATTGCTTCAAAGCTAATACCCTAAAAATCTGGCTGCTTACACGAAATTCCTGGTATTCTTGGCGAATTGCAATTTACTAGCCCCCTTATCACCCCCTCCCCCTCCCACCAAAGCCGGTGATTCCCATGGAGACTCTCTATTAAGGTGGAACAGTAAAAGCCGGAGACCCACCTTAATAAAACAGTTAGCCTCCTTTATTTTGGGAACTTCCTGAAAAAAACAAGACAAAAAATTTTGGATGGCGAAAAACAGGCAGAATGTGAAAAACAAAAGAATTCCGTGGCCTTCAAAGCAATGGCGACACCAGGAGAGCAAAAAGAGATAGCTTTACATGCAATGCAATTCAAAAACGAGGTATTTATTCCAACAGCAATCTTTTTCACCATGTCCTATTTTGACAGCGTAACCGGCTTTTTTAATTTTTATTGAATGTTCTCAAATCAAGGACGATTTACATTACATTCATAACTTGGCACTGCATTCGTCTCCCAGAATCTAAATATCTGATTGATGATGAAACGATTTACACAGAGAAGAATCTGTTAGATTAACGTGAAAGAACTTTCTGCTGAATAATAAATGATCCGGCCGCAACAGAGAATTTGATATCAATTTTTTGCAATGCGACTTTTTATTATAGCAGGTTTTATCGTATATCGCTTGAATCAGCATACCTGTTGGTTTTCATTTAAATTTTTAATTCACTTATACACTGTTTTAAGGGGGGCAATCGTTTCCTCCATATAATATCTATCTTTTTTTTCGCGAATTCTCTGCAGCAAAATGCAGTCTATATTTATAACAATTTAATATCAAACTTCAGATCGTTCCTTATATGCTGGCTGTTACCTGTTATGATATCGTATGAATTCTTTCAAATTATATTTAAACTTGTCATGAAGTTCTTTGCCTTTAATGACTAAAGTAACAATTTTGATCTTCACAATTTTACAATTTTAATTTTTTTTTCATTGACAACGATTTCTTGAGCATTTTTGAGAAAGTAATAAAATTTTGAATTTTTTTGAGAATCATACTGGTGTTATTCAAAATGCATGCTGGTAGCATCTGGCATCCAGTTTTCAACCATCCATTCATATAAACCAGGGGTGCTCATAAAGGTGGTAATGGGGCAATGATTCTAACCCCCGAAGTAGGGTTAGAATGATTTGTAATGCCAATGAAAATATATTATGTAAGAAAAATATTATTCAGACCAAGTTTACAACTAGTCATTACCCGGATATCAATGTATTACACAACCCCCTGTCATTTTTCAAGCAGTTTGTTGACTAGCAATTTTAGTATCCTAGGTTCAGCTAGGAAACCTTAAGGACACATAATGCAAAATAAAGATGTAAATTTAACAACAAAATATAGCAATTCAGTGCTAGCAATGAATGGCAACAGAATAACAGACAGTGATTCTGCAAGTATAACTGAGAATTCAAATGACATCCAAACTGATCGATCAGTATTTTCCACACCAAGAGTTTTTGGCAAACAGAAAGGAAGTGGTATCTCTGTTTATTTGCCAACTTCAGCAACAGATTTCCTGCTAAGGGTATTATCACACTTTTGTAAAATATAGCTTTTCCTCAATTGTTAATAATCTTTTCAGTAGGAAGCTTCTTATCATCAAGGTCAATCATTTCATAAGCTTGTTTTTTGCTTATTAAAGTTACATTTATTTGTTCCTATACATGCAACCTTTTTGTCTCAGGTCAATTCACTGATTGAAGATGAAGAAGAAAGAAGCAAATTGTTTGATGCTCTCAGAAATTACCTCGAGTATGTAGCCATGAAAGTTGTTTGAGTACATCAGACTGTCTCAAAAGTCTCTTCCAACAAAATATATATTATGCAATTGAGAATGAATTAAAGTGTCTGGCATTTTCGGACATGCTGTGATTTCAAGAGTTTCCTGTAAATTTTTGTTTTGATTTACCTTTTTAATGATGAGGACAAAGTAAGAGGATTAGGATTAATTTTTTCTGTGCCAAACAACCCCAAATGGATCATATCTTACATTCCCTAAATCCCGTCAAATGTTGAATTTGGTTACATTTCATTGAGTTATCATTTTTATTGTGTATTTTTTTGTTATTTGTTTTCTATTTTTGGATTTACAGGTCAAGGAAGGTAAAGAAATTGGTTAGAGACTTGAAGCTTGTTCTTGATAATTCCAAAAAGTATCCGCTTTTCAAGGAAATTAGGTAAGTAGTTTTCTTTTCTCTAATTTTTTTCTTGCATGCTTAGTACTGGTTTCACAACATCAAAATTTAAAGCAATTCTACTAAGATTGCACTAGTTATTCCATCTTGAGTAGCTAATAACGAAAAGCAATTTGGGAAAAAGATCCATCAAATTGATAATGACAGATAAAGTAACCTGCTAATTTGAGAATTCATGCAAACATTTAAATTTTAGAATTGAGCATGATTGGTTCTTTAATATTCTTGCATTTCCCCTTTATTCTTTCTGTAGCCCTCCATGCATGATGTTTTTTCTTTCATCTTTAACAACTCATGACCATATTGCATAGACAAGGAAACCATAAGCATAAAAGTCAAAATACAAGATATAAAATCTAAATGTTCTAATATAATCTAAAAACACTACAGGGTCCTGAAACCATGCAGGAAATAAAAAAGTATCTTATTTAATATTTTAAGTGAAGTATTTTTTTTTCAGAGCGTTTATTCCTCCAGAGCATCTTTTTGCATTTGATAAGCTTACTGAAGGGGCAAGGTATGAAAGCACCATTTCAGTATTAAAATTTTTCTTTTACTTGTAGGCTAAAGTTCTCTGTTTTTAGTCTCTACAATTTATTTCAGATATTTATGATTTTTATGACTTTTTGTTCTGACATGGTTAAGGAGCCTTTGTTAGTAGACGAGACTAGAATCTCTTGTCTTTCCAACATAGTCATGTTTTGTTTGAAATTTGCTTGTTTCAGAACTGGGGAAAGAATCATACACTTGAAACGGCATGGAAATGAATCACTTGGCTTCAAATTCAAAGGAGGCAAGGATGATCTGCTTCAAATTTCTTTTATTTATTAAATGCTGCTTTCTGGAAGTTATTTATTAAAAAAGTAAACTTTAATACAAAAAAATTCTCTGCAAGACATAATCCTTGGAGCAAAGTTTATTTTGCTGATATTGCTGCCTCAAAAAGTTCAAGGGTTATACCTATAGCAAGAAGTAATGATATTGAATATTGTTAATGAACATGTATTGAAATTAAGACTTTGAATCTTATTATTTCAGAGACACTGGTAGCTTTTTGTGTCAAATACTGAACATCTTTTTGTAATAGGTGTTCCGAATTCAAAGTTTATTTCATGTCTAGACAAAAGAATTCTAGATAAAGAATGCATACATCTGGTATTTTGAATGTAATTAGTGAGCTAACCTTTTTAGGCTTGGAGCATGGAATTGGCATTTATGTGACCTCAATAATCCCAGGCTCAGCTGCACATGTGTCTGGGCTAAGGGCAAGCATTCATTTAACATTATTTTACATTTTTGGTATTTTAAATTGGTATTAGTAGCTTTGCTGGGTGAGCAGGCATAAAATCTACAACTTGAATGCTTTTACAACTTCAAAACATTGCTGTTAGTATTTTTGTCATGGAAGATGAATTTTCTAAAGAATTTTTGTGTTGAAGACTTTAACAAATGCACTGCTTTAATAACAATGAAATAAGCGTTGACTTGTTTACAAGGCAATTTGATTGTGGGCATTTGTGTGCATCTTCTCTCTTCATGGCATCCATTTTGGCACGATAGTTGATTCTAATTAGGCTGTAATTATACCAGCTATCAAGCCGTATTTTTTGATACTGCTAATACATCATGAATAGCCTAATTTTACAGAGCTTATGATTTTGCCTTTATCATAGATTGGGGATGAGATTTTGAAAGTTAATGGATTTGTATTGCATGAATCAATCCATGATGAAGTTGTCAATGTGCTTAAAAGCAAGAAGTCTCTGACTTTTGTCACTAAAAGTAAGTTAAACTTTAAAAAAGTAATTCTCATTACTTTATTGTATATTTATAGCATAACAAGAAGAAATTTGGCAAATCAATTTTTCTTTTCTCTTTGTATAAGTTGTTGATTTATATCTGGTTTTATATTCTAGATATGGGCAAAATTCCTAACAAAGTGTGAGTAACGGCATTCTGTTAATATGCATATCTTCTTTGGATGGGTTTGTTACCAGTTTTGTTTAGGCAGCCAAGAAAAACCCTTGTATAAATGTATATTGAAGAAAATTAATCTGTTTTCATTTGTTTACTATTTAAACTCTGAAGAGTGTCAGACAAAAAGCTTTAGTTTACTCAAATGTTTGCTTTTTTCAAAGCCATTTTCAAGTTTTGTACCACCAAAAGATTGTTTATATACTATTATGCATACATCATTTCTAAAATATATCTGCATTATTCAACCTTTTTATCAGAATAAAACCTGAGGTGTCTTGTATAATGACCAACAAATTATCAATATATTGATCGTTGCTTTAATTCCTGGCTTTTTGTACTTGCGAGGACTCCAAATTTAATTTTTGTCATGAGTCGCTTTCTTTATAGTTAAGCTTATATTAAATCCAGAGTTGTCTAGGAGGAATTAATATGGAAAATGTTAGGCGCTGGCCAATAACAGTTATTGCATTTTTCTACAGGAACAATCGAATTGTCTGGCAGGAAGTCGATCCAAACATGAAAATTTCTCCATCAATTTTAGTGGTAAGTCATTAATACTCAGTAACCATTTGTACCAGAAATTTTGAGCCAAAACTTTTGCCTTGAAGTATTGACTCAAAGTGTGCAGATTCAAGATTGCATATTTCGAAGGAGATGTTCAAGAATCAGTCGATCAGTTGCAATGTGATAATCTTTAATTTAAAAATTGTTCTGTATCGCTTTCTAGCTATTTACTTGTTCTATGCAAACATTTTTATGAACTGGTTCTCACTTAAAATAAGCAAGTCGTGGTGGCTATGTCATTAATTGACGAAATAATTTTTGTTTTAGGATCCGAAATTCAGACCATTTTCTGTAGATGATAATACCGTAAGCATTCAATCTCCATTATTTTACACCAATTACTTACTATCTCATATTTACTTATCATCTCATATAATCATAATAATCTGTATATGTCATCGTTATAATCATATTATTGTTATGATCACTGCTATCAGTCACTGGTGATATCATTAAAGCTTAACTGTATTTTGTATTGTGTACAGGAGGTTCCAAGAAACGATGATAGATTCCTCGCATTTAAGATAGGAAGAGAAGGACTTGGATGCAGGTTTGTTATCTTCACCCAAAACCTGTTTTTCATGGCTTTATCATTAACCTCAAACTTTACTATTCTGGCAGGAACGCTTTCTTTTCTAGATTGCATTTTCAGAGCATGTTCCCTTCAAATGATATTACGTAGTGCAAATGGGCATTTCTGTGCCTTCTGAATTCCTTTACATACACCTGCAGGATCAATCTTTTCCCACAGTTACATGATAATTGCTGTCTTATCACTGAATTTGTGTATGAAAGCACTGCTCCTTTTGCTTCTCCAGCATTCTTAGTGGCATCGAGAATTTCGAAGGCGTTTTTGTGTCAGCAGTTTCGCCAAACATGCTTGCCGACCAAGTCGGACTCAAGGTGACCAAACTTTCTTTCTTCAAAAAAAATTTTCCTGATAGGCTTCAAGCTTGTTGCTAAAAAATAATGTCTCGGTAGATCAATCTGATCAATTCTTAACTTTTGTGTCTGGATAAAGCAAATATGCAAACCTCTGTATAATAGTTAGAATTAATTAATGATAAATCCCACGTTGAAGAGAATGTATTTAGTTTTGCAATTCCTGTCCCCCGGCATAGTCAATTAATTTTAATCTTGAGCAATTTTCTTCTACTGAAAAATTCCTAATTTTATCCAAGTGACCCAACCACAATTGGCATTGACAATATTTAAAATTTTTGAAGTCTTGCACGGTTGAATGGTTTTTTAAGATTTATGAAGTAAAATACATTTTTAAAAGTTCTACTCTAATATTCTGTTTCGCTTCTTGTAATATCATTGCAGTTATCTGTAGGGGCCCATCATTTGGTCATTTTTTTTAAAATTTTGGCATAAATAGTATAAATTCTATTTCCTAAAGCAAATTTGCAGTATTCAGGTATGCAGGGATTTTGTCACATTTTAATGTCTTGTCGATAATATAGGTTGGAGATCAGATCCTTCAAGTGAATGGAAGAATTTTCGATAAAATAAAGCATTCTGAGGTATTCATCTGTCCATTATTGAATCGTGTCATTTTTTGAAATAGCATATTCTGTATATACTGCACAACAATTCAATTAGTTATTGGCAATTGAATGTAATCGAAATTGTCCTATATCTAATAATTTGAATTATCGAACCTCTTTTTCCAGCCACTCTTGGTTTCTAAAAAGAAAGTTATTCTCACTTCCTTTTCATTTTTCATTTCTTACTTTCAAAGTGTCAAGAAAGGGGCAACACTGTTTTTTAAAAGGAAAAAGTTAATTGTCATCAATTTTTGACTCTGTCTCTTGTCTATTTGCAATTGTATTGGATGTATAACATGGCAAATTACAAAGTAAATTGGAACAAATGAACTTTATTCCAGGCAGTGGATGCGCTGAAGTCAAAAAAAGATCTAACTATGATTGTGCGACATAACGAGGTAATATAGTAGATTTGTGATTTTTGCCATGTTAATAACAAGTCGGCCAACTGGAATAACATCACTTATTTGGATATATTTTATCTTTTAATTCTCTAAATCTCTGAATATTTACCTATCGAAAATAAATATGTAGATTTTTATAGAATTCATTCTCTTCATTCTCCAAAATCTCTGTTTCAGAATGTTGCAGAGTATCTGAGACGTAAAGCTAAGCAAAAATCAGAAGGTTTGTATGTACTTCAGTTTCATTTAAAGACAGCGTAGTTTTTCAATTACAATTACAATTGCATCAAAAATAAGCATTTCGATACCCAAAGTTGTTGTGATAATCGATTGTCGTGTTGCTCTCAAAAGGCAGCATAACCTCTGATAGTGCGTAAAAGCTTTCTCCCTGTCATTCCATTGTCAACAGTTGACTTTCAAACTGCCATGTAGCTGTTTTGTCATTTAGCTGCTTTTTTTAATGGGCAGATTAGTACAACTATTACCTTTAGAGGCATAATTCTAAAGAATTTAATCGATTCGCTTATTCAATTACCAGAGGCTGCAGTTGATCGTCTATCTCTTCTCTCTGATTGTACTTGTAACCACTTTCTGCTATTTATAACGACTGTTTGGAATTTTCTTTCCATTTAGCTCTTCATCCCATTCTTGTGACCGAAGGAGTTTCTCGAGAAATCAAGAAGAAAACAAGTTTTGGCGAAGAGTATGGTTTTCTGTTTGTTTAATTCATCATAGCAAAAATCTTTATTTCAACCCTTGTTGGTAGGAAATTAGGATTTAACGACTTATAATCTCAAGAATTTGCTGCTTTTCGTGCAGATTTGAGATTCTGCAATACAACGCTGTGATTAACAACAATATCAAATAAAGTATGTATTTTTATACGGTAGCTCATCATCAAACTTCGAATCAGATAGATTTGCATCAACCTAAAGTGAGACGTCATTATAAGTAAAATAAAAACTAGTAGCCTTGTTATCATTTAGGCCATTGGTTGAATACATTGAGAGACGAGAAGAAGACGAGGTATCAGATGACGAAGAAGAGGATTTGCATGGTGCCTCTTCTGAGCCAGGAAAGGGTAATTTTCAGGTACGACAAAAGTAATGATTTCTCATGTTGGGTGAAAATCAGGTGCACAAATACCCAATAGAGTCATGTGGCTCCTGAAAAGGAAACATTGCCATAAGAGATTAAAAGTAATTGGAACGACTTTGATTTTGAATGATCTTTACCTAAAGTATTCTTCCAGTTTTAAGTTTTTTAAGTGTCCGTTGCTTGGCGTCTTTTTGGTTGGTAGCATCAAATTCTTTTCCTGAGAAAGCTTAGGTCTCAGCATCTTTAGAGGCTATAATATTAGTATCTTTTTTCACGTTTTAGTATGATGAGAGTATCACTCAAGGCAAAGATGTCCATTTTGTTGCTATTTTAAAGGTAAGATACCTTTTAAGGCTGTTTTAGTTCTCTCTTTTGTGACAGGATATCATTTTTCCAAGGCATTTTTCTTGCTACCCCCATTTCAGTGTGATATTGAACAATGATTTCTTTCAAAATCATGTTTGAGATATTTTGCTGTAGGCCACGTTGATTTGTTATGTGAACAATAGGCTATAGCATGGCTTTTGACTTCTTTTCATATTTTAGACTGCGCCATTGATGCTCGACCTCGAAGTGAAGAATGATCTGGTTGTTGTCCGAAACACCTTAAAAGGAGGTTGTGCGGCAGAACATGGTAAAACTGAGCTCATAAACTCTATATGCAAAACATAATTTAAACAATTGACTTTCTACGTATAAATGAGGCTGCAGAACGTGACGTGCAGGTATACCCCAGGGAATGAAATACAGTCTTATACCGAATACAATGCCATGGAGGATAATATGATCAGATGTAATATCATATTGTTTTCTTTCATTTGAGAAAACATTACAACTGCTTTTATTTTCTGACAGGTTTTCTCAAAAGAGGAGACATTATTCTGAATGTTGAAGGAACAGATTTGATTGGCTGTGACCCAGTTGAGGCCCAAGAAGCGATTTCAGAGGCAATGGGTCGGCTTTCAGTATGTAGAAAATATTTTGACGTATTTGTTACAGCAGCGGCCATACACTTCTTTCTGAAATAACAATTCCGCAAGCAATATCCAGCTAACGTCCATGTAGAAATATTATAAAACGTCAAAGGGCCGTTGCTTTATTGCCTTAGACGTTTGAATATTGAACGGTCCTTAGTATCGCAGATTAATAATATTGTACAATCATATTAGCAACTGCAACCCTTTGAGGGTAGTTCCCCAATATTATTCCCCAAGTCATCAGTCAGAAATAGGGAACACAAGGCTTTCGCAGGCGGTTTCGCCATGGGTGGGGCTCACAAAAGGCTTAGTGACCTCCGCGTCAGTATAAGAATTGAAACTTTGTCAATAACAAAACTTTCTTAACCAGTGGGATACTTAAACTCATTTGATGCTGATTTTGCCCGTTGTCTTTCATAAATTACATCTTCTCTGTTTGCTTCAAATTTTGGTTTTAATTAATCATGCTTTCAATATTTGGAACAAATGCATTCTAAACTTCTTGTTGTAAATTTTAGCAACATATCGATATGGTAGTCGCTTGTCCTCCTGGAAGAAAAGCACCATTGCCACAAGACATTGCTAATACGAGTCTGATGAGGGATAACCAGTCCATTACCAACACTAGTAAGGATAGCGCTGATAAAGAGACAGAGGAAACCGCAGAAGAGAAATCAGCAGTAGCCAGAGCCATTGCGCAGTTTGAATCCAAGTCTCCTAAAAGAACTGCCTTCCTTCTTCGAAGGGACAGCCTCGAGAAAGTAAGCAACAGTTTGCGGTTATACAAAGAGAAGAAGAGGGCGCCGGTGGCAAGGTCGACTGCACCAGCTGCCAACGCCAACTGGGCTTCAGGGTCCCGACAAGTTGAAGCCCGCAGTTTCGAAAGACAGCAGTCATCTAGTTCAGGTGATATGGCCTACTCATTGGATCAGTCACAATCGCCATCAATGTCAAAGAGACCGGCTTTTTCAATGAACGATCCGAAGCCGGTAACTTTTGCGAATGGGAACCGAACCGGCGGATTTGATGCTGTTGTTAGGGAACCGAAAGAGGTTAGCCATCTTGCACATCAAAACAGTAAAAAACAGAATGTCTATGCCATTAAATCTATAAAGAACTGTATCAGTTTTTATTATTTCTGAACCAATTCTAGATTTTGTAAGAGCTCTTAACTTAACGGAGGATGAGATGTTTTAAGTAATTCTTCGGTTTTTTATTATATGTATTTAATTCAATAATGGATAGAAAGTTTAATTTATTCATCTACAAATAAAGCTTTTATTTTATCTTTTTCACCTTATCGTTCTTCCAATGCACAGAAATGGACATCAGCTGTACGCAAAGTGAGCGATTCCTTCAAGGAAGCAAAATCGGCTAGCAATGAATATTCTCATCAGGCTCCTGCACAGAGTCCACCTATGGCTGGCAACAGCGTCAAGAATCCTTCACCAAAGAGCTTGAAAAACTTTGATCATACTAGCCTCGATTCTAATGCAACACGAAGAAACAGCGGCGGCGTCACATCTCAGCCTCCCAATGAATCTATGCTAAAGAGCAATGACGTAAAACAAAGAGAACCTGTCATGCGGACGCAAGTGGCTAACAAACCTTCCCCTTTAAGTAAGTTGGTATTTGCACATTTTATATTCATTTAAGCACGTGTCACCATCTCAATAAGACTGATGAAAGTTACATGTTTTTTTGTATGATCATCTCTAAAACATGTAAAGTTATGCTGTTATTGATCAACGAACGATTCCATTCAATTCAATTACACCTCATTTGCCGAATCCTGTGTTGATGCAGGTTTAAACTCTAAGAGAGATAGCAGGAGATATCTAAGACCCTGTTCACAGGATACCAGATTCATATCATATCGAATCAATTAGAGTTGCTGATTCTATACGTTATTCGTTATTCTTGAGAACTACCCTTTGCTCTTCAGTTCCGTTGGATGTCAAAGTAGCCTATGGAATAGTCTTTGGAATTCAGTTATCTTATCAGTGTTCACTACAGAGTTTGATAGGTCTAATGAATGTTTTCAAGGATGTCTTGTTGAGAAAATAACCACCTTGGGTGGATGCAAGTGCTGGGTCCTACCATGTGCTCAGAAGGAAAGGACCATTCCCCTGAATGTCATCTGTGATTGGGTTGATCCTATAACTTCTTATTTGATTGGCTTTTAATCATCATTTTTTGGCCAATCAGATGCATTGTTTGACAATAAGAGATTTCACGTGATCTGCACATTTGCTTGCTCTTTCGACAAATTTCTTATCTTTCTTTAACTTAACCGTTGTTTTCTCATTTAAAGGTTCCCGTGTCACCTATTCTGCCGAAATAATCAAGCAAAAAGGCCTTGATAGTGTCCCATTGTCTGATACGCAGATCCAGGTTCGAGCGCAGGTGCATTCGCCACCACCGATGTCTAATGACGATATTCTAAAGACCTGGGCACCAACATCACCGGCACGTGGTCATTCGGCCTCCAGTGAGAACCTATCACCAAAGAGATCTGTTGCTTTTGATGAGGTTGTTCTCTAGTTCAAACCATCTTTGTATTGTAACTTTATATCAAAATACGTTACCAGAAGGAACCACCATAAATATTTTGCATGATTTTAACGATTTTCATCAATGATAAAGTCCAGAATACACACACCGTAGATTGAGACCATATACATCATTATATATCATATGGATATAAAATTTCCGTTTAATAAAGTATAGCCAAATTCTGTCATTTTGCGACACGGTTTAACAAAGTAATAGTTTGAGCCTTACAAACTTTTGCAAAGAAAACTTAGGCCAGTTCAACTTTGGCAGTATTTGTAGTTTCTACCCAACTTCATCTACTTCTTTCGGCATGTCTTTGAACATTTGAAGGTTTTGAACTCAGCAACTTCTCTTTTAATTCAGAGATACTGATGATATATATTTTAATTACAGGAAGTTATAGAGATCATCCACGGCCAGTCTCAACTTTCACCAACATCGAGGAGTCTCAGTCTAGATGAGTTGAACGAACGCGTTGAAAAGAGAGATCGCAATGGCTCACGGGAAAAGGAAGCGAGACAGGAGCGTAAGAAGTCCGTCGGGTTTAGAGATACTGTGGAGCGTATTGAGCCGATCGAGAGCCTTTCATACAAAAGTTTGGATGACATATCCATGATTGGAAAGAATGGTTGGGATGAAAGAATAAAAAAGTATGCAAGAAAGGAGAAAGAACAGCACAACCTGCAGCCAAAGAAAAGTGCCTTGCGAAACAGCCCAAGCCCACGGCTTTCTCATGATGTTGTCTCGCCCAATGGCTCTCACGAGAGTGGCTCTCATGGAAGTGACTATTATGATAACGGCCATCAAGACAGTGGCCGTCACCCTCCTGAAAGGCGCCCGTCAGCCACTGTACCCCTTGGATCCAAACACAGCTCCGCTCATCGCAGCGATTCTTCAAAGAAAGAGCGTCGGCTTCTGCCCAGTAATAGCTTGGATGACGACCCATCTTTCAACGAGGAAATTGACAGGTTAGCGCATTCGCTAGATCCATCTATCGTTATTCCAGTGCCTGACTACGACGGAGCTTCAGAGACGGCCACACCGCTTCCTTCTGCATCACATAAGCGTTCAAAACCGCATGCCCCACCACCTCCAGTAGCTCCAGCTGTTAAGCCAAAGAAAAGTAACCAGCAGTTAGGCCTAACAAACAGGCTTTTGTCAAATGCCAAGGAGAGGTTGAAACGGGTTGGATTTAAGAGAACGTCCCAGAGTGCCAACTCAAATAAGACCTCAGAGGCAGTTGATAAACCGAGCAACGTAAGTAAAGCATCAAGTTCAATTCCGCCACAACCGCCGCCCCCACCACCACCACCGCCGCCGCCTCCTCCTTTAGATCCTCAAGGATCCACACCTTCTCCAAGAGATTCCAATTTGCCGCCGATCGTTCCAATGCAATATGCACTTATAAATAATAGTCCCAGTCCTCCCCCAGGCAATGCGTCGCTGTCACAGTTAATTTTGAATTCACCGGTGCGTAAAGCTGCAGCTTCCAGAAACTACGAAGATCTTGAGCGAAGAAGGGGCTCGCAGCCTCGATCAGACGATTCTCTGAAAACTGATTCTTTAAGCATGAGGCCAGCTATTGCATCAGAAGTGACTGAAGATGTGAAGGTGGCTTCTGTTGTTGACAGTAAAGATAGCAACCCTCGACAAAAGCCACACAGGGGGGCGAAATATGTGGATATGACAGATGTTCTCAGTGAATTGAAAGGGAAAGTGAGAAACAAGGAGGCGAAAGCAAGGCCCATCAGCATCCATTCAGACCGCCCGACCAATCATGCAACGTCATACTCAAATAGACAAGAAAATCGAATGCAGAACGAGTCAGAACCAGCAGCTAGGGAACTTGATGCTTCAAGTTTTAAGTGGCCTTCCTTAGAAGCTAGTCCCTCTAAACCGTCGCACGATTCGAGGGAGAGTCGCATCTTACGAAGACAAGCGCAAAGTGTGGCGGACGTGGATACGGAGCAGCTTGACGTCGCCATGGGTGGTCTGATGACGCCAAGGAGTGCACGGTCGGATAAAACCTTTAATGGGAAAGATGGTGCGGTTCTTGAAATGGAAGGGACACTGAAGGAGTTTGACGAAGTGATAAGATCTTTGTAAGTCATCTTTAACTCCCCTTTGCAATTCAGTCCACTGATATTCTTTGCAGAGGAACATGGATATATTTTATTATGTAATATAAATCTTTTATATAGGAATGAATTTCCATCCCATGATATTTTCTTGCTGCAATTTCTCGGGGGTTTTATTTGGGTAATACTGGCATACGTTTCTTGCTGCCAGTATCTGCTAATGCCAAGTCTTTCGAGTTTCGTGTTTCATTTTTTGAAACCTAAAAAGGAGTTTTTTGCCCATATGTCTACTAAAATTAAAGGCATTGAGTCATGGTAAATAGGCCCTCTCTATAGGGGGTCATTTGGTTTCGGCGTGATCGCTGCTGTTTCATGTGATATTTGCATCCGTTGTTGACAACTTGCTATTGATCGAAATTGTTTTGTCAATCAGTACGAGGTGAGTTCATGTGACCAGTTCAAGGTCAACCAATAGCATGGCATTCATGAAAATCATGACTCAGCGGATTTTGGCACTTAGGGTATACCCAATCCAATTTATCATGACTCGATGCCTTTAAGACATTTTGTGATGACGTTTCTGACTGAGATCCCTAAATTACCTCGATTCACTGTTTACTTAACGATATTCATCGATGCCTCAATTAATAACTTTTTTTATATCAATTAATCAATTAATAGCGTTTTCTTTTTTTGTTCTAGGGACACAGAGTTGTGAATCAAATGACGAAAGTGCTAAACTGATAACGTAGAATCGAGAAGAAGAGCTAGCAGTGACTTGAGCTTGAAATGTAATATTTTAGCTTAAGAAACCGTGCTACTCTATGCAAGACTTGACAAGAATGTCTGTAAAGCAGTTTTTATTCTCTATTTATACATGTCTTTGTTTTATTTTTTGTTGTATATATGATCAGTATGTTTAGTAGATTTTTAATAAGTTAAAATAGCTTTAGAGTCATTTGGTAAACTTTTAGCCTATGTAGATGTATTTATAGAAATTTGATAGCCACTCGAGATACATCAGTAAGAATCCGGAATGGAGTTATTCCATTACCGGTATAAAGACAACATATATATCTTAAACTCGGACTCAAGCAGCCATAACCGGTTCAGAGCTCTCTCTTTCTCCCTCTTGTCACTCCTTCCCTCCCTCTACCCTCTTTTCTTCCGACCTCTCTTGTCTCCCTTGTGTGTGCCCCTTGCCTCTCTTATCTTTCTTGTCTCTTTATCTTCCCTGTCTTCCCGTTTCTCCTTTCCGTTGTTTCTCTATCTCACATTTCTTCCTGCTTCCGTTCTCTCCCTACTTCTCCCCTCTCTCTCCCTATTTATAGATAACTTATTTATGCAATAGTTATGCTATCTTTGATAGATAGGTCACATTGAGGTATTGTTTTGTACAATAGAAGCACTCAGAAAATTGTCCGTGTTTCTTTATTTGTTTACTTTCGTTGAATTTCAGAGATGCTTTAAAAGAGGCTGTATCAATGATTTTTAAGGTTTTCCGGGTCAGATTAGGTGATTATAGAGATTCTTCTCTAGGAGTAAAATAGCCAAGCCACTTTGGTTGATAATTGATACATTAATCTCAAATATTATACTAGCAACAGAAAACAAAGCTGCTTTGTGCAAAAACCCTTGAAAAAATATGGAAAGGCATTTCTCAAAATTTGACAAGCGTCTTCGACTGAAAACACAGTTTTCAAAGAGTTTTGAAGGTTGATCGGGGTGGAATCAAAGATGGTAGAGGCAACCCTCCATAATGGAATCAAAGAGTATGCGCTCATGTTTTTACGACACACTTTCGATTTGCACACTAGCATCCCACTGATTTCGCTACACTAGATGAAAAATAACTTTTTCCGGATATGAGGGAATCAAAGCTTCCTTCAATGCAATAAAAAATCATTAAGGAGAAACTACCCCACTGCATATAAAATACAACAAATGGTAATGTTTATTCTCAAACATGATTTTATTGCTTTTACACTCTTTTTAATAAGAACATTTTTATAAAGTTAAGAACTGGTCAAAAAAATTGGTCAAGAGTTGAGAAAAAATTAAGAACAAGCTGAGGCTGAGCTACTGTGAAATGTAACTTTGAACAATGTTTCATCTTAATAACGAGGAGTTTTTTGCCATCTAGGGAGGTAAATTTTACAAACCTCCTTTGAGGCAGCGCAAGGGGGCCTTTTGCCCTAAATTATGCCAGCATATTCATAGCAACAATAGAACAACATATCTTGAGCGATGCCCCGATAGGGCATATTCCAATATTTTGGAAATGATTTATCGATGACACAGTTTTCATCTGGCAACACAAGCATGAACACCTATAGGAACTTATACAATACGCTCTATATCATTCAAAAAATTGCTTACAGTGTCGCACACGGTTTACTGTCACAAGTTTTCAAGCAACATTTGGTGTGACTACAGTATATCAGGAGTTTACTGTAGTATTTCTTTTCTCACACACGCCGCTTTTATTTGGGACGCTACTTCAGAAAGAAACTTGACTCCAGATCTATCCCGATGCAAGCCTGTTTTGGATTACACCATTTTTCTTTAGTTTTCTGGCAAGCGGTACTTGTTTTTTCTGTATGGTTTTTAAAACAAGACGCAAATAGTAACCAAGAGTGTAACATTTCAGTTCTCAGTTAAATCAGAATTTATTTAGAAATGCATTCCATCCCGTCTTTTTACAGTTATATAATAAAAGCAACAAAGTAGAAAACATTTGCCCTGCAAAAATCTTGAAGTTGGGGGGGGGGAGCACCCCCATACGCCTCTCAAGTGACGCCCTCGATTATTTTTAATCCATTCTAGTTATCTTTTTAATATCTTTATTGTCATTAAAACTTTGTTACAGTCGCTTGAGCTTGTGCTGGACTGAGAATGAAATCGGCTCTCGACCAGAATGAATTTTTTTCATTTTGATACTAGCAAGGAAAATTCAACGGTAAGAAAGAACCAATTTTCAGCCCTCAAAGATGTGTTCTTACAATCTTGTTCAATCTTTTAGGGTAACACAAGGACCAAGATACCGGGGGGCTAGGGGGCCGGGGGCTTCCCCCCAAAAGACTTGCTGTTATTGCACTTATTTATCAGGGCTATCCCCCCCCAAACGAAAAGTTATATGTCGGTCTTTTGGGGTAACATAAACCCTGGCACATCCATAATTGACTCCCCTGCTTGATTTTCTAACTTTTCCGTTATATAATTTCACTTTCCTCTTCTGGGAAGGAGGATGAAGTGTAAGAAGAATGGGTTCTAGATCATGACGTAACGTGTATTCGTATAATCTGCAATAATGGAGAAGGTTCGATAAAATGTGCTGCGGAAAGTTGCAGTTTTGATAATAATAAATCAACCGTTCTCATTTATCAAAAATGGACACAGACATTGATCTAGATCCAGAGCTTATGAACAAGCTAAGCACTATGGGCACGAGGGACCACGAGGATCTTGTAGCGCAATTTCAGAGTGTTGTTGGAAGTCAGATCAGTCCTGCAGGATGCGCGTTCTACCTCGACATGGCGAATTGGTTCGTAAACAGTTACATGGATTTGACGATTAATGAATAATCCTCTTAATTAAAGAATCACATATGCTTTTTTAATCTTAAACTAAAGGCATGTGGCTTTTTCTTTGAAAGCCTATTTGATTTCTCTTCGGAGCTAAAATAAAATGATGTCTTGCCGTGTTTACGGTCGAGTACTTCATGTTGCGTGATTCATAACAAATGGATGATGTTGCACACTCGAGCAGTATATTGTGGCGTTCCCTGCTGAAAACTTTAAGATTTATTGTTATGGGTCGTTTATATGCCTGTTTAGCTTTTCCAAAATTTTTGCATAAACTTTTGTAATAATTGTTTACGTTATTCTAAGAGTTAGTTTCGGTCTGCTGGTTTGACTGAATACAGCAAAAACAACGCATCAATCGCTGTTATTTCGCAAATAGCAGAAGCCAGAACCTTCAAGAAATTGTACCACCATTGTTGCCATTTTCAAGTTTTCCCAAGGCCATCGTCTAGTAGTTTTAGAAACTTCCTGTTTTCAGTGAGATTTATGTTATTAAAGCAGGGCAACAATCTTAGCTGCCAAATAGAACAATCGATTTATGTGTTTGTTTTGCTTAGGAGGTGGTTTTCATTCACAAACAATGCTAAACCTTTTGCAAACCCATTAAAATATGAAATGGGTATACAAGATGTATACATATTTAATTTTTGCAATGGAATTTTATATGTGCTCAGTGACTTTTCTTAGTCAATAATTTACATTTTATTGAAATTTCTTCCAAGTAAATTGCCACAAGTGACAAATTTCACACTCCACATTTTTCACTATTTATATTGTGTTATATTTTATTTTCATGTTGCAAGACCCATTCCAAGTATACTTAATGCCTGATGTATGGATACATGTAGCCCATAGTATGATATCAAAAGGGAGTATTAATGAAAGAATAATGTAATTCACCTTATTGGCAATTTGCATGTGATTTCCAGTTTGCAAATTGACAACTCTTGCAAATTCAATGAAAGCTTCATTTGATTAAACTTGATATTGTGCTAGTACATCTTATTTCTCCAAGTATTCACAATGAATGAAACACAAAGAGGCATGTAAAATACAGTTTAGAGGTTTTTACATGTAAACCTTGTAGGTGTGGTAGCTTTAGTATCTTGACTAGAAAGCACTGACTAGGAACAGAAATACAGGCTTTCAATAAGTTGGGTTAACAATAGTTGCTGGTTTATGATTTTTGGATACCATGCAATGAGTTAATTGGGGGTGTATGAATTGCTTTTTTGATTCACAATTTGGAAAATAGCTAAGATACTGAAAAAAGCTGAGCAGTATTTTTAGTCTTTTTTCTTTGTCATTTTTTATATTTATGTCAACACCCACCAGGAGACACCAAGAAATCAGGTGACACCTAGCTCTCTGGATTAGAGGGCCTCTTCCTCTCAGGGTTACCAAGAAATGCCCAAAATACAGCCCTTCTTAAAGGCATATATTTCAAGAATATTATTCATATGATAATCAGTAATTAGACGATTTTAATTCATGAAGTTTCTGATAAAGCTTTTTTTCTTCTTTCAGGAATTTACAGGTAAGGAATCATATTTATGAATTATGGTAAAATTTTGAAATGATGAATAAATCGAATTTGAATATTTTCTGTCCTTTAATGTTTCATAATTTTGATTCATAATTCAACAACTTCTTGGAAGTTGCTTTTGCAAAATTGGCTTCATATGCAAGTGAATCTGTAACCGTAGGTTACCGTATACAGTTAATAAGCATATTGTTTGTCTGTTGAGTATCAGTTTTAATATCCAAGTTTTTTTCTTTATTAGAACTTCTTTGGTGTAATTTTTATATTTTTATTACTCACATGGATCAAGTTGTTTAATTCTGCTTATTTCATTTATGTATATATCTACTAACCTATTTTTTACTTGGGTATTCTATCTGTAAGGCAGCTGACAGTTTTTTGTGAACTTTAAATTTTTTAATTATTCATTCTTTCAGAGTGCTTTGTGTGCTTACTATGACATAATCAATTCAGCTGACACACATGCTAGTATGCAGTTAGTTGAGGATGTAACAATAAAGGAAGGAGAAGTCATTTCACCTCATACTTCATTTTTGAAGACATGGAGGATCCGAAATACTGGTAGGGAGATAAAGCATCAGAGGTTATCTGCTTTTGGAACATTCGCAGGTTTCTTTCACAACAGACTAGGTCTATGAGTTTAGGCCCCAAATGATTTATTTTTCCCCTCCTATGGAACCGTCCTTAAGACTGAGCTAGAATATGATCAAAAGCTGAATGGTAAATTTGGAAATTAACTTGCAAACAATACCAATGTCACACTGCATGTTGGCAGGCACAGGGGCGGATCCAGAACAAACTTGAAGGAGGGGCAGTTGGTAGTGGGGGTGCTGAAAAATGTTCAAAAATTGACGACAAGAGAACGCTGTATACAACAATTTTGGATCCATTTTCAGAATTAACAAGAAAACTTTGAAACAGTCCTTGAAGCAAATTAACCTATTGGTCTCAGAAACTTTTTTTACCTGATTCTCATTCTTGAAAAGGGGCGCACAATTTCCAAAAAGGGGGCACCATACTTGCTTCAACTCGTCGAGGGAGGGGCAACTGCCCCCCTCCCTTAAATCCGCCACTGGGCAGACAAACATATATACTGGCTTTGTGATGAAGAGCTACCTTTAGATTCCCATTTCTTGCTAAAACTTGTCTGTTGTATGTTTTAACCATATCTTATTGTCCTAGGAAATGAAAGGTGGCCAACTCAACTAAGGCTAGTCTTCACAAATGGGCACAACTTTGCCAATAGTACTGTAATTCCAGTTCATCCAATTGATCCTGGAACAACAACTGATTTAACAATACCAATGATGTCACCGATGGATACTGGATGTTTCAGAGGACAATGGAGATTAGCTGACATTTCAAATAATTTCTTTGGAGGTTTGATGAACTTTGAATCTATGATTTTATTGTTTAGGTCCACCTTTTTTGGCATAGCAATTCATGCTAGGTAATACAATAAATTTGTCTTGGTACATGAAAAAAGAATATCTACTGGAATCAGCTAACCATTTGGTTTTTAGGGTGATTGAAGCAGGGCCATGTTAAGAATTCTGGGGCCCTGGGCACTGGATATAATGGGGCCCCCATGTAGATACCGGTATCTCAAGATAACACTTTTGTAAATATTTTGTTGCACGGAAAATAATTGTAGCTCCTTTCCAAACTTGGTGAGCAGAATAAAAACTTTAAGGGACTTACTGCGAGGTTTGATGTCTTTTAATTATCTAAAAATAAGATTATGTTGTCTCATGATAATTTCTTGAATTTTTCTTTTCACCCTAGAAAATTTCCCAGACATATTATTAGCAGCATTGTCATATAATTGTCCTTAAGCAATGGCATCATGTGATCAGATGGGCAAGAAGCTTGTCCATATGCTTAGTCCAAAAATAAAATTTTTATTTGTGTTAAAAGTCTTTTCCGAAAAAATTTGACAATTCCAGGAAATTTGGGGCTTCTTTAATGCTAAGGTCCCATTATATAAATGAACATGAACAACAATGAAGTGAACAAGCCAAACTGAATGGGAGACAGCTTAATTATTCTGCACTGTTTGATGGTGATACTGATCAGCCAGTGTTGAAAACAGCTTATTGTAAAAACTCAGGCATTTGTCCAATCAAATATTTGTGATCAATTGTGTGAGCAGCTTTTTATTGTTGTCTGCCAAGAATTTTGATGGGTTTTGAAAACAAGCAGAAATTGATTTTATGGCCACTGAATTTATTTTTGATATTTTTGGATGGGGGGTATTCAAAGGGGGGCATATACGAGGGGTCTTTATGAAATTATAATAGACATCAAGAAGACATTTATGAAAGACCTCGTATATTTTAGTAGGAATTTCTTTATTAACATTTAATTAATTATCACCAAATGTATGAATTTTCATGGTAATTTGACAAAATACCAAAGGCAATCCTCAGATGGCAACAAATCGAGGTGGGCCAATTCAAGGATTTACGGTTGCAGTGGGGGGGTTTTTTGGGGTAGGGCTTATTGAATCTTGTCGTTCTAGGGTGGGGGCTTATCCAAGGGGAGGAAGGCTTTTTGAGCGGGGGGGGGGGGCAATTCGAAGATTTACAGTATTTAACAAAGTTGAATAAACCATAATTTTTGATTCTAGCGAATAGGCTTTTCTTCCGAGTGGAAATATTTAAATGTTTTTTTTATTCCAATGATAGCTTTTTCTCTATTTTATGCTTATTTGTATGTGTAATGATTTTTGTAAACTTAGATTTCTTCTTTTCTTTCATAGACCCATTATATGTTATTATAAACGTGGAGCACGAGTTAGTGTTCAATCTAACACAGCAAATGTCTGCTCTCGGCCACCAACATCCGACACTGATGGACAGTAGCAGCGTTTCTGGTACTTTGCCTACAAGAGCTCAACCGATCGCAACACCACAGAGGGGCCTACCCACAGTTACACCGTACTGCTCTCCAACTGGTTATGGAATATTTGGCGGATCTCCAATCGTAAGTTGAACATTGATATTTTGTAGCGCTAAGACAAAGAAGCAGGCACCTACATTTTCATTTGTGCGTCTCCTTGTAGTTAGGGAATGGGGCATTAAGGTATGGGAGTTATTTGGCACTCACTTCCGTCTTATAAATGTTGGCATTTGGCACGAAGATTTTGCGCTTTTTGCGTGTAGTTACTTAAGTCTGATTAAGGAAACAAGTTTTATGAATTTATTTGGGAAAATCAGCAGTTTTATGAATTCAATCTGGAAAAACATAGCCACCTACTTATAACATGCAAGTGAGTGATTTCTCCCGTAATTGCAATCAATACAGCACATGGCAGATGTTAAGGGCTTTGTTGGGGAGATCCTAAACAGGTAAGCGGTGTCACAGCAGGGAGAACATCCACTGGGACATACGAAAGCGATGAAAGAACAAATTCAAACAAGGTTTTTAGAAGTTGTAGCATGAAGCAGAGTGTCATTTTTTCCTTCCCAAAAAAAATTGCCCGCAGAATCCAAGATCAACGCTAGCCAATAAGATTATTGAAGCCTTTGACTGGTAATGTTTTGGCTGTTCACTGCCCTTTAATATGCAAGTCTTGCCTTTGTCGACCAATCTAGGAGAAAAATTCGATTTTGCCTCTTTTGTTGCTTTTCAGTGCTGCCAAGGGGTCAGAATCCTTTTAAACATAGTCAAAGTATTTGTCGTGAATGCAAAATTCATGAATGTCTCAGGATCCCTTGTGACTTCGCTAAGGCCAATTTAATTTTACTTTGCCTTTTAGTCTTCATCGTTTCGTGGCACCTCTCTCCCAACAATCGACGAAAGCGCAAGAGCCCAGTTACAAGATATGACTGTAGATGACCGACTTCATAGCAATGAATACGACACAATTCATGAAAGGGAGAGCTGATGTAGTTATTCCTAGCGTCTTCCAATTTAGCGAGTGTTTATGTTTCATATTGAGCTCTTTTAGAAATTAATGGCATGTTTCAACCGTGAAATATGCTAAATTAACAATGTCTGTCGTGTTAATTGTTTCTCATTTGGTAGATTCATCGAGAGAGAGAGAGGGAGAGTAGAGGCAAGTGACTTACCATTGGGTTTCTATTCGCTTCGTGCGCTCACGATGCTAGTTAAGGTGCATGTCACTATGTACTCACGATGCTAGTTAAGGTGCATGTTTCTATTCAAGGTGGCTTTTTCCTACCAGGGTAGATCTAACAACATAAACTGTTAATTTTTATCTTCTATATTATTTCTTACATAAGATGCAATTGACGGGTGAATTATAGTTAATTTCTTCAACTACCTAGATCTTCTTTTTGACGGAAATAGATTTTTCACGTGACAATCTATTATTGCCATTCCTTATCACACTGATTCAGTCGCACCTTCTAAACAGATTATCATAAAATATTTTTAATGGTATGATTTGTGTTTTTTAAGCACGGGGTCATCTACATAATACGCAAAGAAATAACATATTTCGAGCCCACACCTGGCCCGTTCTTGTTCCAAAATTTGTACATCCCTCAACCCCCTCCATCTACCTCATAATTCTGACAGGTTCTCCCAAAGTCGATCCTGACTCACCTGCCATCCTCCTCGACACCCACTCTCCCTGGACCCCCCCCCCCCCATTCACGTACAAACCATCCCAATATCTGATGTAACCATATTAGCCCAATAAATGCATAGCTCTATTGATCTTTGTGTTCGCTTATATCCTAGAATGCATAATTTCACAGTTTATGGATAGGCGATAAATCGATAATTAAACCTTCCTCCTAAAAAGCATTCTCTGTGCTATCTCTTGCAACATATCGTACGCGCGTTTCGTAGCCCCGTGACAGAGATATTTCGTTAAGAACCCACCACTGATCATAACTGTGACGACGTAATATGTAAATGGCCCTTTGGGTAATCAAAATGTTAACCCAATTATTGTAGAGAATTCGGTGATTGTGTCTGTATCATTTTCACTAAATATAGCATGCTATCGTTTTTTCGCGATCTGATTCTGCTGTGAAAATAATTCAGAATATCGAATCCTGTTGGATATTCCGTGAGTCAAATGACGAAGTATGTTCTCAAATAGAACCAGCACTAACAAGGGTTGTCTTTTAAGGTCTACTTTCCACTGACTCGGTTAAAAATGAATGCGGATATTAAGGCCAAATCAATCTTCTACGGCCAAGAAATCCTAATTGGAGAAGACTCGGCGAACTCCGATTTGATCTCTTCGAGCCTCTTATTAGCATTGAAGAACGTAATGAGCTGTGCATGCACAGCGAGCCTTGATGCGGAGAGGAGGCGATGAAGAATTAAAGAAGGACAAAGTGGGGGAATTGGGTCGCAAAAATGGTTAAATGGCAACCCTGTGCTTGGGTGCCTCACACATTCTATTACGCAACTCATTATTGCACTTGTTGGGTTGACACGTTTCTAAGGAATTGCCAGCATCACTCTAGGTAAAATTGTCGAGCTGTCGGACATCAATGCGCTAGTGTACTGGCAGACAAAGATCCTGATCCAAAAGCTACCAGTATGTTTTGCTTCATGTGAGAGGTCCTTCGCAAAGGGGTACGATAGTGTATTAGCTCCAGTTTACGCCAATTATCTGATAATAATTTCGCAATTTTTGATGAACGAAATTTCTGTAACATTTTCTTTTGATAAAGTCGATATTTGCATTGTATGTGTGTTATTTCTGTCTATATTATACAGACCAGGGGCTTTCCTCCATTCTAGTCATTTTATGATTTTTGTCAGTAGCGGAAATTCACTTTTCAAGTGGGGGGGAGGGCAGCGCCCACAAAAGCAAGCAGATTTGCCGACAAATGACATACTTTTGCCGACAAATGACATACTTTTGCTGACAAAACCGACAATTTGGCCAAACCTGGGGGGCGGTTTCACAACTACTTTTGTGTTTGCTGTTAATTGGCAAGCCCGGATTGAAGAGTAAGGCAGTTTCCATCAAGATCTTGGGTGTGCAAAAGCCCCAAGGGGGAGGGACTTCCATCAAGCCCTGACAGAGGGGTTCAGTTGATTTAAAAGTCTTACCAAATGACCTAGTTTTGACAATAACACAATGGCTTAGTTTAGCTTGCGATTTATTATAGATAATGAACAAGGTTTTATCTTTCCCGTTAGGCCACAATGGGAGTACCCCCCCCCCCCCCCCACCCCCCCCCCCCCCCCCCCTGGAGCAAAAGCATACTTTCAAGTATGCAATGTGCACTTTGGTGAACGTTAGCTTGCTCATTGGGATTGCATTCGTTTTGTACGCAAAAAGATTGAGTTTTGGGTGCAATCAATTTTATCAGAGGCTGATACAGGAAAAATAATTGATCCCATTTTCGTCTTGAATTCTTCATTTGCTCCTAACAATAGAATACAGAATGCAGGGAAATTTTAGAAAAAATGTCTCGGGTGTACACTTGCCATCATCTGCAGTCTGGTAAGTAATAACAAAAATATTTTGAAATTCTAGCATGTAGAAAATCATTTTTATCATTTTTTATCATACTTCTGCTTAAAAGGAGAAATTAAAAAAAACGGGAGAAAACAAGCAACACTTGATGGGGCAATTTACTTTTGTATAGAAAATACTAGATTTCCACAAATCAAAATGATTTCTCAGGATTTACAGATTTCTACCATAGAGTGATTTTCTGCTCGGATTTTGTTAGATAAAATCCGAAAGGTTAAGGGCCAAATTTGGTTATGGAAAATGGTGAATATTGGTCAATGAAGTAAATTGAAGACCGGGACAGTGCGAACTTTGTGCCTGTAACCAGAATTTTGAAAATTTATGTCTAAGATTTGAAGGTATGTTGCGGAAGGTAAAACAAGGAAGAAGTCGATATCGCTTTCCCCCAGTGGATATTCATTTTAAGAATAAGATTTTGTGATTAAAATTTGCTTCAGAATGCAATTTGCTTCAAAGAATGCAATTTTTCCTTCGGTGGCAACCACGGTGTAACTTCATTCTACCCTTTTCCTAATCTACGGATGTCAGGGACTTTCACAGTAGGTATGAAGAAACAGGGACAAAGACAAAAGAGCATTTCAAATATCTTCCCAGCTAAGGCAAATGATATCGGTGATCTCCACACCTTGTGAATGTGACAGTCGTCGGCCATTTTGAATATTGCGGATATCTTAGCATAGGGGAAAAATGTACTTGCCATGCGCGCGATGAATCACAGGGGTTACAGCAAATGTCAAAACTGCTCACGCAACATTTCAGGACGAATACACCACATTGTTTTGAATGATTAAAGATTCGTCGATAGATCGACTTATTCAAAACAAAGGCAGCACAAAACTTGCATGATTGTTCTAGCAACAAATGTAACTAGTTCTATTGCCATAACATAGATGAAACTTTAAAAAATAGGCATTAAGTGTGTCTCGATTAAAATTTCCATTAAAACTGATGCAAATTCCAACCTGGAAATGCATTTGCATACAAGTACATATTTTCACACACCACAAAAGAATAAAATAAAATACATAATTTAGATGCAATAAGCAGAAAAGGGCGAAAACACACCAACCATTAGAAAGTTGAGGACATTTTGCAACCAAAGTTAGAAGAATCCAGGAAAATGTACACGTTTTCCCCATTAAGGATAGGAAATGATACGTCCAAAAGCTGTTTTGTTAGGCAATGAAAATCACTTGAAAATTGTCAAGCACTAGAGTGGTACAATCCTTGAACAAAAATTGCCAAAGAAGAGGTTCCGAAGAAGACATCTCCCTTGACCGAAGATAAATAAAAATGCGACTTGTGCTAAACACGTGCACTACACAAGAAACCATTCCAACAACCACTGAAAAAAATCTTCAAAATTTTCCATTTGACTTTAAATTGACTTTCCCAAAGAGGAAGCCACTCAACGCAATGCAATTATAAAGTTAAAAATTAGTAATTGAGAAATAAAAGCCCAGAGTTTCAAATGCAAACCTTTGAATCAGTCTAAAAATTTAGATTAGCCAAGTAACTTTGTAATCGAAAAAAAAATTATTTTAAAGAAATTGTCGCGAGAAAAATTGTAACCTACAGAAAAATCTAGCTTTTGCTACAAAAAGAAACTATTGCCAAAGTAATTGCCGAACATCAAGGTTTTTGCTGGTTATTATCGTTTCTTTTGAATGTATTGCCTTTTCATGTAAAATGGAAGAAACTGACCGCTACTTTTGATTATTATGAATGTGACTTCCTGATCGATAAGGAATATGAAAAGGGTGAATTGTCGCGAGAAAAAGGGTTACCTACAGAAAAATATAGATCTTGCTACAAAACGAAACTATTGCCAAAGTAATTGCCAAGCATCGAGGTTTTCGCTAGTTATTATCATTTCTTTTGATTGTATTGCCTATTCATGGAAAAAGGAGGGAAGTTGCCGTTACTTTTGGTCATAAATGTGACTTCGTGATCGTTCATGTTCAAAATTAATGGCAACTTTCCTCCTTTTTACATGAAAAGGCAATACAATCAAAAGAAATGATAATAACCAGGGAAAACCTTGATGCTTGGCAATTACTTTGGCAATAGTTTCGTTTTGTAGCAAGATCTATATTTTTCTGTAGGTTACACTTTTTCTCGCGGCAATTCAGCCTTTTCATATTCCTTATCGATCACGAAGTCACATTCATAATAATCAAAAGTAGCGGCCAGTTTCTTCCATTTTCCTTGAAAAGGCAATACATTCACAACAAATGATAAGAACCAGCAAAAACCTTGTTGTTTGGCAATTACTTTGGCAATAGTTTCGTTTTGTAGCAAAATCAAGATTTTTCTCTAGGCTACACTATTTCTCGCGACAATTTAACTCTTTCATATTCCTTATCGATCAGGAAGTCACATTCACATTCATAATAATCAAAAGTAGCGGTCAGTTTCTAACATTTTCCATGAAAAGGCAATACATTCACAACAAATGATAAGAACCAGCAAAAACCTTGTTGTTTGGCAATTACTCTGGCAATAGTTTCGTTTTGTAGCAAAATCTAGATTTTTCTCTAGGCTACACTATTTCTCGCGACAATTTAACTCTTTCATATTCCTTATCGATCAGGAAGTCACATTCACATTCATAATAATCAAAAGTAGCGGTCAGTTTCTAACATTTTCCATGAAAAGGCAATACATTCACAACAAATGATAAGAACCAGCAAAAACCTTGTTGTTTGGCAATTACTTTGGCAATAGTTTCGTTTTGTAGCAAAATCTAGATTTTTCTGTAAGTTACCCTTTTATTGCGACATTGTTTCATCTCAATATTGTAATTTTATATAAATGTAGATATTTCGAAATTTACCTGCAATTTTGTTTGTTGTTTTGAAATAATGATTAAAAGTTCTTTCTTGATATACCTTGATTAAGCATTTCTGTTTTATAAGTTTCATCCAGTAGTATGTCTACTAGATTTCCGAAAACAATTAACTTTTATACTTTGACTTTGAAGTTTTTACTGCATATGTTGAAGCCATGTGGAGTATTTGCGCCCGCGATTCCGTGCCGCCATGACCAGCGTCATGCATTTTTCCCCTATGCTGGATATCTTTCCCAGTGATCTTTCCGCAGAGGCGTGATGGAAACGAGGCTTATAAATGACTGACAATATTTTTTATTCCATTTTCTCGTTCATTCCATTCAGCGTGAGGAAGATTTGCTCTCATTTCGCTGTAACTGAAAAACCAAAGGACAGCAGCAAGTTCTGAAATATACTAATTAAGGTATGAAGTAAGGCAACTTTAAAATTGATCTCAAGCTTCACTTGTTTGTCAGATTTATCGACCAAGGCTGTTTGGCGAGAAAAATTGGACAATAACATTGCCGAAGAACCAAGCCATTTTTATCGCGTATTGTCATCATTTCTTGGTTCGTTGCTTAGTTATATTCAAAACAGAAAACGATTAATTGCTGCAATCCACTGACGTAATACTAGCCGAAAGTGTTGTTTCAGTCGCTTGTTTGTTTGCTAAACGAACGGAGAGAATACTTTCGTATTTTACTTGCCAACAAAAATCATTAATGAACCATTCGCATGCAGAAGAGATTCTTAACGGGCTTGTTTATGATTTTTATCTAATATTTACGAACCATAGCGTAGATTTTAAACTGAAAAAGAAACTTTTGTTTTTTAATCTTTTTGTTGCTCGTGTCCTCACCGTCGTCTGGACTTCGCTTACAAATTCAGATTTTGTAAGCGAAATTCAGACTCACTTAAAAAACTTGTTAATCGTATCACAGTTAAGAGGTTTTCCGAACTAACTGTGTATTTAAATGCCTGTTTTGGTTGCTTGGTTATTGAGGATGTAACAGATAGTCCTTTCACCCTGAACACCAGATGGCTTGAAATGGCTTCAGGTAATGAGGTCGATGACGCAAAAGATTTCAGTGCCAAAAACTGCTTTGAGTCCATAGACAATATTGTAAGACTAAAGACCTCTAAAATTCTAAACAGATCCATGTCTGTTAATATTTTCTCTCCAAACATAGAAATTGGCATTCAGTTTAATTACATGCTAATAGTGCCAGTCTGATAATGTGGATGGGAAGTATAACTTTTCAAATGATGGGATCTGTTTTTCATTACCTGTTGCCAATGTTTTTCATTGTATTTAACATTATTTAACATTTCTATGATCTTTTCATAAAAGAATGATTGTTAAAGGAAAAAGGCGTTTCATTAAAAGTTAATCATTTCCCTTTTTAATGACTGTAAAGCAAAAAATAATCTAAATTACAGCCTGTCATATAGGCAAAATGTATTTCCTCTTGGTGGAGAAGTTTTTATAGTTGAATTTGCTTATAGTCACTCCACTCCACTGCTTATTCAAATAAGATTTTTGCTGAATTATGCAAAATTTTCAGTTAAGAACCCTTAACAATTGCATTCAACTTGCTGCCATAGCTTTTCAATCAAATATTTCGTTTTACTATAACCCAAGTCTGTATTTGTTGTATTTTTTCTGTGTATTGCTTTGCCTCATTGCCTAAATGCAGTCCATCCCCCTTAATCGCCGGCCAATATAAACAATTGGCCTTCCTGTCTTAATGGATTACCCTGCTCATTTTGGCTGGCCTAGCTGCAGTAGTGGACAACATTTGAAACTGGGACCATAAAGCCAGTGGCAGAAATTCAGGCTTTCATTTGGGGGGCCCAGGCCTACAATTTTCCAACAAGATAACTTCTTGAATCTTGTCTAATTTTAAAGGAACTGCACATTCTGATAAAAATAGATTATTTTTGACGAGACCCTTTAGAAATCTTTGCTGACCAAGCCATAATTAAGTAGCAAGAAGAACAATCCATTTGTGATTTTTTATATCAAGATCGATATCTCATCTAAGACAATTGATGATACAAGAGGTTGACCAATTACAATTTTGACAAGTTGTACGTTCATTTATCGTCAGTGGGAAATACGTTTGAAAATAACTTTTATTCGGAAGAATCCAATGGAAATTTTGGCTAATTTTCACAAATTTGAAACAATTCGCAAGCAGTTTTGATTTTGGCCATATATTGTTTGATTGATTATTTAGTACTTACTTATATTTTATCAGCTATGCTATGTTCAAATTTTGCAAAAAGATTACAGCAAAATTATAGAGGCCCCTAGGGTAATGTGGGGAAACGCAGATCACGCAGAAAATTTGGCAATCACACCCCTTAAATTAGCTTTAAATTCCTTTTCAGAACGATTTTTTGGAGCAATTTTGACACCTTAAACGGTTGTCAATTATCTGACGAAAGCCCAAATTTTCTTATGACATGGCTGATTGTCAAACCCCCATAATTTCTGCCACTGCATAAAGCTATCAGAAATGGCCAGAAGATTTGATTACTGGAATTGAATGATGATAATGGAAGCATTTCTTTTGCTGTTGACATATCTGTCACACAAACCAAACAGGGAAAGAAATTTTCTAGCCACAGCTTCACTTCAATGAAAACACAGCCATTTGGCTCAAAAGCTCTGGCATCAAAGTTTTCTCTGAATGGTTTAAATCATTTAATTATCGATCAAGCTCAATGGTGTATGAATTTCACACCTGTTAAAATAGAATTGAGCACAGTAGGGGACAGATGGCTAAAGTTGTGTAAAAGTGCACAGAATCAATCTAAAACTGTTAACAAATGATCCCCACTCATTGAACAGATTCAATCAGAATACCGTATCAAGATGCTTTTTGTAATCCTCTTCCTATAATTCCAAACATATACTTATAAATTTTGCTTCTGCATATCATAAGCTATTTCGTTCTTTTATCAGCTTTTGAGAGCAGCAGAGCAGAATAGTTTTGTTCAAAAATGGATTTCAAAGACCTTCTCAGCCTTGCAAAAGACAACCAGTCATTTGCTCAGAAAAAGGTTTGAAACTTTCCTATAACACATTTGAGCACATTTCACACAGTTACCGTACATGGATGTGCCACCGATGGTGTTATCATAATTAATTTTTGAATCTTGTACTGCTAGAAAAGTGTTTTTACTATTATAATATCATAAGGCAATCTTGAAATATTTGGCAAACAACATAGGATTCTCTGAAGTTATTTTTCTGGATATTATTTTCTTGCAAGTTAATTTCCTTTTCTAATTCTGTTTTTCTATGCTTATGGATGCCAAGGAAGTTAAATAATATCAAGATTCATCTTTGCGATACCAATATGTGTCAACTGTGTACAATTAAAAGTGATTTGCTACTTTCAAGTGAAATTCCAGACATTATAATTTGTATACCAGCCAAGTCTAATCTATTTTTAATGCATGAGTATATTTATTCATTATTTTTATACTCATTGAGAATAAATTTGTAAAAATTGCTTCCCCTTTGTTTTAGTTTAAAAGAGACTTACTGGAAAAGAATAAGAATTCTAAAGCGTCCATGGTATCTGATACAGCAGTAAAATCTTTTATGGCCAAAAAGAAGAAGATGGAAGAAGAAAGAAAAGGTAATTATCATTGAACTCTGCCTGACAGCTACCAGGCCAGTATTTATTCTGACCGTCTGCTGAAATTATCATGTTTAGACTTATATCATGTTTAGTAAAAGTTTAAACATTTTAGAAGCCAGGACTTTGGGTATGACTAGAGGGGCTTGATGTACAAACAGGACACCAAACATTGCTTTACTAAACCTAATTTTATTCTGGCCTATTTTTGTGTAGGATTTAGTGCAAAAGGAATCCTTTCTCTATGGTAATTGAGTTATGACAATATAGATAATGGATTTTACTGGTTCAATTCTCAGTAACTGGGGGTGAAAGCTCTGGTCAACATGCCACCTTGTGGAAAATGTTCCTTTCAAAATACTCTAGAGATATCAGAGATATTTCACCTATATGTGCATTTTAGTGAACAAGGTGCAAACTCTGTAGATTTGTGTCTCAGAGAGGCAAAACAATTTTACAAATAGCAATCCCCAGTAAAATGATACCCAGTTTCACATGCACTTTTTAAAGAATAATAAAAAGACCTAATTCTGGGAATCAGTTATGAATAGAACTTATGAATAGAAGAGTTATGAACAATTTTTTTATATTTTCGGTAACATAACTATGGACAACATGATTTTAATTCTTAAAAAGTTTTGTTTGTTTTGCTCATACTTTTGTATTTTACAATACAAGGTGCGTTTATATGTACCAGGGTCTTTTTGCCGACTGGCTTTCACCTGCCCCCAGTAATCTAGATGCACTTTTTGACAATGATATAGTATCATTAACTACCAGGGTTTTCATCAAATTTTTAATAAGAAGGCTCGCCTTTAAATGTAGGTGTTTTTTAGTTTAAGTAGGCAACAAAGGTTTGCTGAGTAAAAAGTAGACTTTCACTCCTTGCCGGCTTCTAATGAAACCCATAAACTATTTTTGACTGGTTAGACTCTATCATGTTATTGCTTCAAATTTCATCTACTCCATTTATGATTTGTCTTTTTGAGTATCTTACATCATGATCTATTTTAGAATTTTGTTATCTCAATTTGTTGTCTCAATTTTGTAGCTGCAATGGAGGCAGAGAGGAGGAAAAGGGTAGAGGCAAGGTTAGAGTCAAGTCTTGGAAAGAAAAAATCATCAAAACAAAACAGTAGCATTTCTGAAAGAAAAGTTGTTCATGACTCTATGAAATCTGGAAGAATATCAAGCTTATCTGATAAAAGGATGACGTCACAAAAAAAGGGTCCTGGTTTGCAGGAACAAAAGTCGAAAGAAAGTTTTCAGATCCCTAAAAAGGGAGGTATCCAGAAAAGTAATAAATTTGAACAAAGTGGAAGCACTGTTAAGTCTGTGCCTTCTATTCCTGGCAAGTCTGAGTGCAATCTATCTTTGGTGACATCCGAAAAACCTGTCATAAAGCAGCATAGGCGGAGAAAAGGGACTGAGTCCAGTTTTGAATGGTCAGGGTCAACAACAGCTTCTGATGACAATTTAAGGAAGTCATTCACAAAGGGCAAGGATATTGGTCGGAAGAAAGCTGGGGGTTCATTAAGCTTTACAGAGTTGATGAATGTCGCAAAGCAACAGAAGGACAAACAACCAACTTTGAAAAAAGAGATTGCGGATCCGATAAAGATATCACCGAAAACAGATCCAGGTCAAAGCTCATCAAAAGACAATCCTAGTAGAAAAGTTAAACCACATAAAGGGACTGTTGGGAAACCAGATCCTGTAATTGCAAAAATTGAACGGCAAAAAGATATACCCAAGCCAAAAGGCAAAGTTTTTACGCAGACGATCGATGTTAGAAGTAATTACCCACAAAATAATAATATGATAAAAGGTGGAAGGGATGGTAGATCTTCAGTTAATGGTTTGGCAAAATTTCCTAGACCAGAGGCTGCTATAAAAAGAAGAAAAGTATTTTCAATAGACGAAGAACTAGAAATGGAACGACAAGAACTGGAAAGGAAGCGCAATTTGTTAAGGAAGAAAATGCAAGGTGGCTTGTCACAAGGTCATGATTCTGATGATGGCTATAATTATGGTGATGATGATTATGATGATGAAATGGATGATTTTATCGACGATGAAGGGGACTCGATGGATTATTCTAGACATATACGAAGCATCTTCGGCTATGATCGGAGACGGTAAGACTCTCTGCATTTTCATTAGTGAAATAGAGCAATTTCCTTTGTATTATCACCTTTTCAGCGTTCAAACAGAACACCCGTCTAACTGACTGAACAACGGGTCTCTTGGGACGTATTGTTGCTCCTCCTAGTTTCGTTAAGCATGTGTGCAGCCCATAATGTTTTTGGCTGCCGTCATTTGATTGAATAATTTAACTACGTGCAGCATTAGTTAATCAGACAATTAATTAGTGTTGGGATGGAATTAACGGAAATCGCACCATTTTCCATTCATCCACCATTTTTATTCCTGCCAGATTTGTTTCATTCCGTCAGCTTACTGTTTTCTGTCCATTTTGTTTAAAGATATTTAGACGAAGAAGATGATCTTCGAGACATGGAATCGAATTTTCGGCAAATATCTGCAGAAGAAGCAAGAAGGTCTGAAACTTTATTACAATTCGTATGTTGTTATGCCGAGCATTTATTACCAGTTTTAGGTATTTGAAATTAGGTATTTGAAATATCAAGAGATTTGCCAATAGATACATCCCTTTCTCAAGTTGCTCCTCGATATTATGCTAGTTAATTTATGCAATCCAAAGTGATTTCAATTAAATCGAACAAAGCATCTTTTTTCCGAATAATGTTTTCTGATCAGAATCATATTTAACGTGACACCTCATTGATGAGCTGATTGCTCTGTTTTTGGGGATTAGAAAAACTGCTGAGTGACGAGGCCTGTGTTATCATCTCTCGGATGCTGCAACTGATGTCAAAGGATGATGCAATATCTGTTATGTTTATATCATGTATTCTTTTTCATTTTTGGGATGTACTTTTAAAAATGGCCTTGAAAAGCAAACAATTCAAAGCATACTTGCGCTTTTTTGTCTGGACTTTATATAGTATGAAACATCAGCATATTGATCAAAATTATAAGCTAGGAACCCAGTTGTGAATCGAAATAGGCCATTTATCAATGCAAATACATTGCTGTTAAGGTTGCCCAATTAGTGCTGCTTGTCTACAGAAAAACTCTTTGTTCTTCATTATGTCTTCATCACCAAAAGAGAAAAACTCTTTGTTCTTCATTTTGACACAGATTACAGCATGTACTTAATAGCTCCTAGGGTGATGACAAAAATTACGTAATTCAACTAAAGACGTAACAGTAATGGATAAAGTTATTAATGAAATCAAACTCACCTATGCTTCAGAATATGACTAAGGTCTATCATCATTTAATTTTATAGGTTTAAAAAGTTTAATAATCAATGCACCAATCTGCAATTTCACATAGTTTCGTGTTTCGCTCTTGTGTTATCACTTTTTGAACCTTTTCTTTTCGCTGTAGTGCTCGCATTGCAAAACTTGAAGATGAGATAGAAAGGCGGAAGGAATTAATGGAAGAAAAATCCGCAAAGAGGAAAAAGCAGTAAAAAAGGTAAAAATGATTTTAGCATAATGGTTCTCTACAACTACAGAAAATTTTCTACAACGACAATAGATGTATTTTTTGCAGTTATAGACAAAGTATTTGAACTCTTGCTAGTTCTCTCATTATTGGTTGATGAATTTCTAACAATGTCCGCAACTCACAAAATTCCAAGAAGTGCACTATAAATTCCAGGAATTCGGTTTTGAATAATTAGCTTTGAATCTTACAAACAATCTGTTTCGGGTATTTCAAAAGTGTGGGTCTGTGTCATTTTTCTGACTCTCGATTCAGAAATTATTTATTAGACATTTAAGATATGTATTAGTGAATGAATGTTTTGGAACTTAACTCAGTAGGTATTATGCTGTTCAAAAATTGTACTTTATGAATAAATGCTGGCAAGCGAAACAAGTTTTTTGAAGAATTCGTCAGTTTATGAAATAATGTTATTAAATTTATCTTAGATTCCAGATGGCAATAAAATTGTAAACTTTTGTACAAATTAGCTCTTATTAGAAAGATTGTAGCTAAATGTGGTAGTAGCAGTGAATGTTGGGTGGGGAAGAAAGATTTAACGTGAATATTGGTTGCCTTTTGAAATACTAGACTAATCCTTGAATGCTATTTTGATGTTCAGAATTTAAGAAAAAATTAGAGAATGGAAATAAGATGTTTGACAACAATTCTGTCGTTTTTCGAATAGCCGAAAATAAAGAAGTTGAAGTTAATTTTAATTTCAACTTTCCTCAATGTTGATAATGTAAAACTCCTCTAATTAGTTTTAAAAGGGTCTTTAAAAGGTTAAAATTTAGAATATCTTTTTGTTAGCATTATCAAAGAACGTGCTATAATTATTGAATGATATACATAGATTATATAGTAAATCCAATTAATTATAATATGGTACATGATTATGAATTTATCGTTATTAATTTATTGCCATAGTAATTGTGTTTTCGTTTGAAAGAAGAGTTATTTAGCTTTTCGAAGAAATAGAAAGGAGATAAAAATTGATTTTGCTGTTGCTCATATCTGGCTTGCATCTCCTGGTTCTTAATCCAGTTACAAAAAGCTATATAATAAATGCTGGATGCTGTATTTAGGTGCTTGGTTTCGGGTGGCGAATTTGGGTTCCTAAATTTCTTTGAACTATTTTTGAAGATGAGTTATCAGATGTCAATCGTGTTAAGAAGTTTGGTGTGGAAGTTTTTGGAATATCGCGGCAATGTGCGATCAACATATAGAGATATTTTGCTTTTCTTGGTCAAGCTACTCCTTCTTTAATTTTGCTCCTTGTCTTTCAAGTTTCAAGTTTTTTAATTGACAAATATACTTAAATACACTACAGTACAAATGGAACCAGATGATACTGGCACACAGTAGCGGCGTCATGGGAGGGACTGGGGGCACGCCCCCTCCCCCCAGTTCTCAGCCGGACCAATTTTGTATTTCGTCTAAATTCGATGAGAAAATGTTAGGGGAGGGGTAATATTTTGGCAACATACCTATGACTTTGAAACTGTCTTCACGTAACAAAAATTCAGTCATTGGCGTTTTTTCCAGGTTTTGGTAAAAGGGCATTTTCTGGCGGCAAAAAGGGCGTGGCCTTAACATTTTTCTTTTATCCTCCCCAGAGCCCGGTGCCTTCTGTTACCGCTGGCACATGCATTTTATAAACAATACATTGTGTTATAAAGTTTAATATATTTCTTTTGTTTTGCTAAATAAAGACACAATCAAGTTCTGTTAAAGTTATTCCATATTTTGCCACTATCTTGTTTATTTTACCTTGGTTAAGGATCTTCCATGTTTTGACATCCCCAGTGATTAAGCATACTGTGCTAATATTAAGCATATGGCATATTTATCATATTTAACGACCTTGCATATATTATGCTTTCACCGTTCTCGTGCATGGCCAGAATCTTCTAAATTAGAAGTGCGCTGTCCAGGCTTCTTCCTTGTGAATTCTTATCGATAGTCTGTGAGCAATGCGTCACATTTCGAAAATTGATATTTTTTATGAGAGTGGTAACCATAAAGAAAAGATGGATGGTAAGTTGGGGATTTTGTCCGAGTTTTTTTCAAAGCTAAATGTTTACGAGCAACAAACAGGTTTTAGACAGGCATGATTCATAGCATATGTAAGAGGCAATACATCAACACAATAATAAAACTATAATCAACAGAGTATGGCTTTGAAAAATGCAAACATTTAGTAAACTAAAGCTTTTTGTCTGACACTCTTCAGAGTTTAAAACGTCAGAACATAGATCGAAAACTGTACGCTAAGAAATATATATACCCAGTTGTGGATCGAAATAGGCCAATCAGAAACACGAGCACATGACTGTATAGGTTGACCAATCAGTGCCGCTTGCCTATTAGAATGTTATCAGTGGAGTCCTAAGGTGAAAACGAACTCCTTTTGTCTACACAGTAGCGGTTTTTTCCTGCTTATGTAGATAGATTCTAAAACTGCTAGGTGGAACGACGATCGGGCTTTACCAATAATCCGAAACATGTCGCCATTATACTTTTCCAATCCTTTTCCAATCAAAGCATTTAACAAACTGCTATAATGCCGAAAGTTAAAAGTTCAGAATAGAAACGGATCGAAAAAATGGGATGCTAGTACCTGTAGGTATATCTGTGTAGGTATCGGAAATTCAGTGCCAGTTCAAACAGCCTAGAGTTAACTTATTAGTTTTTTCTTGTCAGAAGCTTTTATTTAGACTTGCAAACATGGGACACAAAACACTCTATAATAAGTTTGGCCTTTTTATATTTCCTATCCTAATACATTTCTCTCAACGATTGTTCATTTATGTTTGCCAGTAAGACCATATGCAGATAACTGAGATAAAAAGAGACATATTAATGCATTCAGAAAGTAATATAATGTTTAAGGGTTAAAACTACTGTGAAATACTACTGTTACAGTGTATTGCGTTCTCACTGTTTCAACGACACACGATGTCCACACAGTAGGACGTCTCCTTAATAATGTGTTCCCCATTGCAATTCCAGACTGATCCACTTCCTATGCATTTGACAACATAATTACAATGCGTTTTCCGGTATCTTGTCACAATGTCAACTGGGTACGGGCATAGAAGAAATGTTGCAATTGCTGCTTGCCAACCTCCATTACAGATGTTTCTGTTCAATGTTAGCTCATTGAGCTGTCTTTTGCTTCGTCCCGACGAAGCTGCTACAATTCAATAAAAGATTTTACCTGTATAAAATCGTAAAAATTGATTTTAAGACCTAGCACCATTCAAAACAATCTTCTTAGTGACTGATACGCCTTGTCCTTTTACGGAGGGGCAGAAAAATTGCATTGTAGCGTGAAGTTCATTGCGTTTCAGATGTCCATCTCAGGTCGATGCTTGCATTTGAAACGGGATTACTGCCTCCAGGACGTTTTTCTGGTTGCTTCTTTATTGAGAAGCTAATGTAAGCCTTTGTAAACATTGTTCACCGTGCAGCAAGCATTGTCCCATAAACAGCGATGAAATGCCATAAATGCTCTATTGACCCTGGGGAGGGGAAGCGCTTCTATTTTTTAAGTCCGAAAAGGTGGGCTTAAAATAGAGGAGGGTTCTAAGAGAGGGGTGAGCTTAATCAAAATTCAAAAAAAAGGTTATATAAATTTCCCTTATGCGTTCCTTTGCTATAAGAATGCCGTAAAAATGTTCTCAAAAAACTTTACAAGCAGCTTCAAAAGGTTTATCAAAGCCAATCAATTAATATGTCTTAATCTTCATAAGAGTCACCAGGACCAATTGATAAACCTGAGACATCTTCCAAACAAATTTCATCCTCTGGGATTTCTTCTAAAGAATAAATATTAGTTTCCTCTAGACTTTTAAGTCACACAAGGAAATTTTTACATGGACCGTATTTAATAGACATGATTTTATCATCATCCCACCTGTTAAAAGAACCACTCAATGCGCATTTTTACGTTGCTTGACATCAGGGACCAAAGAGGGAGGATTTGTTAGAGAGGGGGACTTATTTTAAATTTTTGCTCGATAAGGGGGGTTTAATAGCGAGGAGGCTTAATAGAAAAGAGAGCTTAATAGAGATAAGGGATTAAATGAGAGGGAGCTTAAGAGAGGGGGGTTTGAAATAGGGGGGCTTAAAAGAGGGGGGCTTGATAGAGCTTTTACGTTATTTCGATGATACGTATCTACGATTTTAGGAATTGAAAAACGCGCGTCAAAAGTTTCTTCAGCCTACCTTCCAATAGAGATTTCATTTTTGCTTGAAACGTTTCGTCGTCTTCCTCTTCTGTGAGGATCATCTTGTACCCTTGACAGAAAGCAGCAATCTTTTCTCCAACCTCTTCCTTTTCCATTTCTCTAACTTCCACCATCTTGTCCTTTTTTACCTCGTACTTGTCAGTGGGAAATCGCCCTCCAAACTAAAGGAAACAAAAGCCAATACGACAGACAACCTGATATCTTGATTCACGCAAAATGACTTGATTCACGCAAAATGACTCGATTCACGCAAAATGACTTGATTCACGCAAAATGACTTGATTCATGCAAAATGACTTGATTCATGCAAAATTGTACTACAACAGTTTTGTTCATATGCAAGAATGTCCATTTATTTGCATTAAGTGGAACTAACGATGAAAGGTTCGCTCTGGTGACCCGATTTAAAATGAATTGGAAAATTATGATAGGAAGAGTAGCATAAGTGAGAAAGACCTTGGAAAAGAATCGATTGCTTGAAAAGATAGGTTAACAAGCATGTTTCTCAAGACATTTTTAATCGTTGACCTTTTTGGCATCACAACATGTTAACTATATTTCAAATAGACGTCTGTTTAGAATGCACGATTTTCACCAGCAGAATTTATCAGAAAGAAAACAGTTATGTATGATGTAGTACTAAGAGGACTGAAAATACCTGTTGAAGACTCTTTTCCATTTCCTTGGGAGATTGATACTCGTCCTTGTCAATCTTCGATATGTAGCATTTCCCAACTGCGGCAATTTTAATCGCTGATAAACCCTGTAACGATACTATATGTATAAAATTATTCTGCAATTGACCTTTCGAAGAAATCAAAAGTAAAGGCATTGATAAACTGATGTTTTTCAGTTTTCAATCGACCGAATCAAGATAATGATCTGTTACTGCCATTCCAGCGGGGGCAACAGAAAAACTAGCACCATTCCCTTTTCTTTTCTGCCTAAACCGTCGTTGGGTCGCCTGTTCTAGAAAATGGCGATAAAGGCAAACAAATCTGCCCAGTTCCTTTTCCCTGATATCTACGGGTATGATTAGGTGTGTAACATGATTATGAACGCTTTACATATTGTCAAAAGATATAAAGTCGAATAACTTACAACGTTGAAATCATTCAGTATCACAGAATGATTAAGACCATTATGTTCTGGCACATCGAATGTTTCCACATTTTTCTCAACATCAACCTCAATGCGTTCTTTGTACTCCTTATCACCCTCTTCAAACTGGATTTCCCAGCCAGTGGCCTATGAAAACAACATTTTGTTTTACTTCCAAGAGAAACTACTCTCACCAGATACATCTAGCTGTCAATAGAGAACTAGGATAGCTACATTGTTAATAGGCCAGTTAATGACATCATTTCAACGAATAGCACTTAAATCTATAGAATTTATCATTCTTTGTTTCTTCCATAACTTTTCTGGGCTCTTGAAATAACATTATCTAAATATGTGACAGTTAACCAAACACGAGTCGGATCTGTATGTTTAGCTTAATTACATTGCCTTAAATGAACACGACTCCATTAGCATCATTTAATTGAAGCAAATTGCTACTTCGGGTAACATTTTACTATTCTGAATCCAGATGTAAGAAGAAAACACTTCATTCTTACCGACATGAAGGCAACGGCACAGAGAATCAGTATTGTCTTCATTTTGTCTAAAACAAAGTTATTTGCTTTCATAAGGCAAAATATGAAACATGTATTGCATGTAGCAAACAACTCAGAAGTAAAAAAGCATGACAGAAATTATAGGTGAAGCAAAAGATCGCCTGTTTGAATGTCTCTAGAGCATGATGAACAAATAAAAAGATATGACAAAAGTTTCTTACCAAAACTTGAATAGAACGAGAGCAACTTTTCAATCTTTCTTCTTGATGTCCTCGACGGTGAGTGAGTTTTCCAACTGAATTCTCTCTTTTATCTGCAGATGTTTCCTTGACGTTGACTCAGCTAAACATATACTTAAACTGCAACCGATAAACAAGAAAGGGAAATTTTCAACATTTTACTTATTAAGTTTGATCAGTTGGTTATTTAGCAGTTATTAAAATTATAATTTGGAGTCGACATCTGTCTCTCAAAATAATTGAAACTCGGTTATCTTTCTTTAACCTTAGAAAATAACACGAACTTTTTTTTTATACATCTGAATTTTCACCCCTAGACTTATCTTTTTTCACAATTAAGGGTTCTCCAGTTTGGTAAATAATTTTTTGGTCAACAATACTTTAGATTAGACACTGTAGATGGAGAAAACGGTGCCAATATAGAATTGTTTTCATTCATACATTGCAGAATCAAATGACAATGGTAAGAATCAGGTATGTTTGTAACCCTGAGGCAAAATTTTGTAACCTTGATATTGAAGAATATGTAAGTAATGCATGTTATTATTTATCCAAGTTTTTCTAGAAAGGAATTCTCCCTTCACATAATATCTTAATATAGATAATGTAAAACATTGCTTGACATATTCACTACTAAGAGATATGACATACAATTTTGTAAAATATCTTTTAATTACCACGATGATATTTTAATTACAGCGATAATTACCCATGTAATTACCAAGATAATATTTTACTCTTGATGTGCACTCTCGTTCCCATATTATACTTAGAAAGCATTTATAGATGCCTAAAACACTTTGAATACTTCACTAAGGATCAACGCATTTGGTAGAGTTTGTTCAAAAGTACTTTAGCTCTGTGGCCTGTTTGAGTTCTTCATAGGTTAATGAAAATGTGAAAAAGTAAGCAGCAGCGAAACTGCAAAATTAAACAGAAATAAAAATACATAAATATATATTTTTGCTTATTCAAGCGACAGGCGTAGCAGCTTTAAAAAACGGGCAAAACGAGGAAGACAAGAGAAGAAAGTTTAATTTTGATAAAAGTCAGTAGAACCGATGTTTCTCCAACAATTTTGATTAAATTACCGCTTCTTTACCAACTGTTCAAATTTAATAAGAAGATTGTTTAATGGTTTGCCTTTTCTTCGGAACCTTTAATTTTGAACCAAAAACAGGCCAAGCCCACGCTCAAGTAATAAAACACTTCAAAAAGTTATTATTTAATTGAATCAAAAAGGCGTTGAAAATAAGTGTGCCCAACGTATAACCGAAAGGAGAGTCTGCATTGCTTTAAGTAGTAAATCATTTTGATTTATATTCAAAGCAAAGCAAATAAGGTCTTCAAAAATTTCTTAGTTAATTGACTCAAAAAAGTGTTTTATAAGTAAGTGTGCCCAACGTATAACCCAAAGAAGAGTCTCTGCATTGCTTTCGAAAGTGAGTTTGTAGTGAAAGAAATGCAAAACGATCATAAAACATGCTTTATATCCAAGACGTCTGTTTGATTATCATGACCCTGCGGCAAATGATAGTGTCATCTTTTTCTTTTTTTAAAGGTTTCAAAGATATCACCAAAGGTTTGTGCTGTTACTTCAATTAATATCACGATACTGAATGGTAGGTTCTGTTTTCCTAATAATCTAAATAATTGTTTTAGATAAAAAGCAAACATTTTAAAGAGCCGACCTGGACTAAATCTAAAAAAGATGAAACGAAAAAAGACAGAAAGATGCTTACATTTTTTGTAATAATAAGATATCTTTACCGATTGTAATAATAAGATATAAATTTTTCTAACAATTTAAAAATTAAAAATCGGAGAGGTTTTTTGTATACAAAAACTGAATAAGAAGATCCTAAAAAGATCCTAAAATAGGCTCACCAAAAATTCTTGGCCAAAACCGGATATTTTGGAAAGCCTATAGCCTTGCCTTTTTTACGAAAATCCTTATTAAAGAAAAGTGCTTTTTTAGAACCAAAAACAACCTAAAAAAGAGTCGACAACTGATTCAAACGATTTTAATGCTTATTTAGAGTATATTTAGCCAAGTTTTAGATGAAAAAATTCTTGGCCAAAAACTGGACATTTAGGTAAGCCTATAGCCTTGCCTTTTTTACAAAAATGCTTATTAAAGAAAGGTGCTATTTTAGAACCAAAAAAAACCTCAAAAAGAGTTGAGAACTGATTTAAACGACTTTATTGCCTATTTAGAGTATATTTAGCCAGGTTTTGGATGAAAAAATTCTTGGCCAAAAACTGCACATTTAGGTAAGCCTATAGCCTTGCCTTTTTTACAAAAATGCTTATTAAATAAAGATGCTATTTTAGAACCAAAAAAAACCTCAAAAAGAGTTGAGAACTGATTTAAACGACTTTATTGCCTATTTAGAGTATATTTAGCCAGGTTTTGGATGAAAAAATTCTTGGCCAAAAACTGCACATTTAGGTAAGCCTATAGCCTTGCCTTTTTTACAAAAATGCTTATTAAATAAAGATGCTATTTTAGAACCAAAAACAACCTAAAAAAGAGTTGAGAACTGATTTAAACGACTTTATTGCCTATTTAGAGTATATTTAGGTAGGTTTTGGATTAAAAATTCTTGGCCAAAAACTGCACATTTAGGTAAGCCTATAGCCTTGCCTTTTTTACAAAAATGCTTATTAAATAAAGATGCTATTTTAGAACCAAAAACAACCTAAAAAAGAGTTGAGAATTGATTTAAACGACTTTATTGCCTATTTAGAGTATATTTAGGTAGGTTTTGGATTAAAAATTCTTGGCCAAAAACTGCACATTTAGGTAAGCCTATAGCCTTGCCTTTTTTACAAAAATGCTTATTAAAGAAAGGTGCTATTTTAGAACCAAAAACAACCTCAAAAAGAGTTGAGAACTGATTTAAACGCCTTTATTGCCTATTTAGAGTATATTTAGCCAAGTTTTGGATGAAAAAATTCTTGGCCAAAAACCGGACATTTTGGTAAGCATATAGCCTTGCCTTTTTTACGAAAATCCTTATTAAAGAAAGGTGCTTTTTTAGAACCAAAAACAACCTCAAAAAGAGTCGACAACTGATTCAAACGATTTTAATGCTTATTTAGAGTATATTTAGCCAGGTTTTGGATGAAAAAATTCTTGGCCAAAAACCAGACATTTTGGTAAGCCTATAGCCTTGCCTTTTTTAAGAAAATCCTTATTAAAGAAAGTTGCTATTTTAGAACCAAAAGAAACTAAAAAAGAGTTGAGAACTGATTTAAACGACTTTATTGCCTATTTAGAGTATATTTAGCCAGGTTTTGGATGAAAAAGTTCTTGGCCAAAAACCAGACATTTTGGTAAGCCTATAGCCTTGCCTTTTTTACGAAAATCCTTATTAAAGAAAGATGCTTTTTTAGAACCAAAAACAACCTAAAAAAAGTTGAGAACTGATTTAAACGACTTTATTGCCTATTTAGAGTATATTTAGCCAGGTTTTGGATGAAAAAATTCTTGGCCAAAAACTGGACATTTTGGTAAGCCTATAGCCTTGCCTTTTTTACGAAAATTCTTAATGAAGAAAGGTGCTATTTTAGAACCAAAAACAACCTCAAAAAGAGTTGAGAACTGATTTAATCGACTTTATTGCCTATTTCGAGTATATTTAGCCAGGTTTTGGATGAAAAAAATCTTGGCCAAAAACCAGACATTTTGGTAAGCCTATAGCCTTGCCTTTTATAAGAAAATCCTTATTAAAGAAAGGTGCTATTTTAGAACCAAAAACAACCTAAAAAAGAGTTGAGAACTGATTTAATCGACTTTATTGCCTATTTAGAGTATATTTAGCCAGGTTTTGGATGAAAAAAATCTTGGCCAAAAACCAGACATTTTGGTAAGCCTATAGCCTTGCCTTTTTTAAGAAAATCCTTATTAAAGAAAGGTGCTATTTTAGAACCAAAAACAACCTAAAAAAATGTTGAGAACTGATTTAATCGACTTTATTGCCTATTTCGAGTATATCTAGCCAGGTTTTGGATGAAAAAATTCTTGGCCAAAAACTGGACATTTTGGTAAGCCTATAGCCTTGCCTTTTTTACGAAAATCCTTATTGAAGAAAGGTGCTATTTTAGAACCAAAAACAACCTCAAAAAGAGTTGAGAACTGATTCAAACGATTTTAATGCTTATTTAGAGTATATTTAGCCAGGTTTTGGATGAAAAAATTCTTGGCCAAAAACCAGACATTTTGGTAAGCCTATAGCCTTGCCTTTTTTAAGAAAATCCTTATTAAAGAAAGTTGCTATTTTAGAACCAAAAAAAAACCTAAAAAAGAGTTGAGAACTGATTTAAACGACTTTATTGCCTATTTAGAGTATATTTAGCCAGGTTTTGGATGAAAAAATTCTTGGCCAAAAACCAGACATTTTGGTAAGCCTATAGCCTTGCCTTTTTTACGAAAATACTTAATAAAGAAAGGTGCTTTTTTAGAACCAAAAACAACCTGAAAAAGAGTCGACAACTGATTTAAACGCTTATTTAGAGTATATTTAGCCAGGTTTTGGATGAAAAAATTCTTGGCCAAAAACTGGACATTTTGGTAAGCCTATAGCCTTGCCTTTTTTACGAAAATCCTTATTAAAGAAAGGTGCTTTTTTAGAACCAAAAACAACCTCAAAAAGAGTCGACAACTGATTCAAACGATTTTAATGCTTATTTAGAGTATATTTAGCCAAGTTTTGGATGAAAAAATTCTTGGCCAAAAACTGGACATTTTGGTAAGCCTATAGCCTTGCCTTTTTTACGAAAATCCTTATTAAAGAAAGGTGCTATTTTAGAACCAAAAACAACTTCAAAAAGAGTCGACAACTGATTCAAACAATTTTAATGCTTTTTTAGAGTATATTTAGCCAGGTTTTGGATAAAAAAATTCTTGGTCAAAAACTGGACATTTTGGTAAGCCTATAGCCTTGCCTTTTTAGAAAATCCTTATTAAAGAAAGGTGCTATTTTAGA